>JAVLUE010000453.1:0-161708 GCA_034190945.1 Octodonta nipae
ATGCTGAAGGCTCGTCAAAACGACAAATCGTCAACGAAACCGGCGCCATCATATTTGCAGAATCGAGAACGATTCGATGATGGGTTTTGATCTCAGGTCCCAGTCCACTAACGCTTAGTCGACAATTCAACATTCACGGAAGTGAAACAACTGTACCCTTCGATTATTGTTGAACGACTAATTCTCTTCGGTCAGCAATGATTCATCAATGGCGAAGAGGAATACGACGGTGAAGAAGACAGTGAAAGAAGAACTGAAATATGGTGCTAAACACGTGATTAAGCTATTTATTCCGGTTTCATTATGTATGTTAGTGGTGGTGTTAACAATGAATACTATCAGTTTCTACAAATCGACCAAAGTTTATATGGTTTATACTCCATTCACTGATCAAAACGTTGCACCTACTACGAAGATTTGGCAATCATTTGCCAATGCTTTTATTTTACTTGCTTTCATAATCTTGATGACCATTGTTCTAATTGTTTTATACAAGTTTCGTTGCTACAAAATCATTCATGGCTGGCTTATCATGTCATCGTTGATGTTATTGTTTATGTTCATGTTCATCTACCTCTGCGAGGTTCTGCGTGCATACAACATTCCTGCTGATGTTTTTTCTATTGGTCTCTTCATGTGGAACTTTGGAGTTGTGGGAATGATTTGTATCCATTGGAAAGGACCTTTAATTCTTCAACAAGGATATTTAATTATGATTTCAGCTTTAATGGCATTAGTATTCATTAAGTTTTTGCCAGATTGGACTGTCTGGGTGGTATTAGGGGTTATTTCTGTTTGGGATTTAGTGGCTGTACTGTGTCCCAAAGGTCCATTGCGGATTTTGGTGGAAACTGCACAAGAACGGAATGAATCAATTTTTCCTGCTTTGATTTATTCTTCAGCAATGGCCTTCACTGTTGGCAAAACATCTGAAGATCAAATTAATCAGCGCCTCAATTCAAATTCAGCGGAATCCTCCCAATCAAACCGAAATCAGTCTACGAATCAAATCGAAAGCCAACAGATGTCTAGAGTGATTCCTGAACAAGAATGACGATTTTGATGATGAAGATGAAGAACGAGGAGTGAAACTAGGACTTGGAGATTTTATTTTTTATTCTGTTCTGGTTGGAAAAGCATCTTCATATGGTGATTGGAATACGACTCTGGCTTGTTTTGTCGCCATACTTATTGGTCTCTGTCTCACTTTGCTTTTGTTGGCTATATTTCGAAAGGCACTTCCTGCCCTTCCAATATCGATCGCTTTTGGTTTGATTTTTTATTTTTCAACTTCAACTTTAGTACAACCTTTTTCGGATAGGTTGCAAAATTCTCTCATTTACATTTGATAATGGTTTCATCATCCATTTTTTTTTTCAGAAAAAAGTTAATGAACGTTTATTTAAATTCTATGAAAAAAATATTGTATTTATTTTTCAAGTTTTGTAATTATTAATTCAACAATATTTGTTAACGATTATTTTTTTTCTAATTCAACATCATCAATAAAATTTCAAATAATAAAAATAACAATTGTTTTATTGGTTAATTGAAAAAAAATTACTGTTTAACAGCTTTCTCTTCAAGTTTGTTTAGTGTTTCGTTTTAATTTTGTAATTTTGAATGGCTGCTTTGATGGCATCTTCGGCCAACATAGAACAATGAAGTTTAACAGGTGGAAGTGAAAGTTCCTTAGCAATAAAAGTGTTTTTAATTTCTAAAGCTTCATCGATTGTTTTTCCTTTAATTAATTCGGTTGCCAAAGAACTTGATGCGATAGCCGAACCACAACCAAATGTTTTGAATCGAACGTCAATGATTTTGCCATTTTCATCAACTTTTACTTGCAATTTCATAACATCGCCACAAGCTGGTGCCCCAACCAAACCTGTTCCAACGCCTTTTTCATTCTTATCCAATGATCCAACATTACGAGGATTTTCGTAATGATCGATAACTTTATCGTGATAACTTCTCTGGGCCTGGATGACAATCGATGATTGTTTCAAACAATCGATAGATTTGCTAAGACTTTGTCTGAGCATCAGAAAGCAAATCGAAAACTTTAATTTTCCTAGGATTAATGATTGAAAAACAAGTTCAAGATATAATTTAAATCAAGTATTTTATTAAGCTATCAATCGATGCAGAGTGGTTAAAATTTTAGTTCAAACTCACCTTTTTTTATAAATTCGATGATGAATCGAAATATCGCAAAACAAAAAAATTCTTGAGAATCACACAGATAAACAAATGAGCTATTCACAAGGTTAAATCTATAGCAAAATACAAAATTAGAATGTGCATGAGAAGGTGGCAGTGGTTTCAGCGAACATGATTATGACCCATCTCTGTCGAAATATTTGCTTTGGTTGGTGTTTTCTACCTGCTTTCAGCAAAAGTTTTAACAAATTTTCAAGTTTTTTTCTCTATTTTATGCCATTGTAAATTAAAATTTTTTTTTTTGTATAATTAAAGCTAATTTAAAAATAATGAATTCAACAAAACAACAAATAAAATCGACTAGCAATAAATCGACATTGTTGTCTGAAAAGATTTTGCTGATGATTAACGATGATGAGATCATGAAAAGAAAGTTGATGATTGATGGAGATGGCATAGGTGATGATCGAAAAATTAGCAGTATTATTAAACAGTTTATTGCTTGGTGTTACAATGATGATGAAACGGAATCGCAAAGTCAATTGACTGCTGAGCGGTTGCTGAACGCTATTGATCAATCAGAATTAGCCATGGCTAAATCAGTGCAAACCATCAAGATGATCACTCATGAGCTAGATAATTATGAATCAATTTATCAAAGCATTGAAAAATCTATCACTGATGCCAAAGAAAAATTAAAGATGTGTAAAATAGAGTTGGCTGACGCTAAACAAATTCGCAATTACAAACTTGACTATGATTCGGTGGCCGGAATCATCGAAAAACATCCGAGTACGCAGAAAACTGAAGAAAAATTACATATTATAGAAAGGGAAATTATTCGCTTGCAAAAAATTAATAATCAAATTGAATCGAAACTTGAGAAACGTCGAAGACAATTTCAATTGTTGCTTTCTGCTTCACATCAATTGCAGAATGTTCTGGACGAAGAAAACGATGACATCGAAACACAATTGCCGATTTCAACAGATGAACAGAACCCTTTGAACTTGATATTGAATTTTGATTCTAATGCATCGATACCAATGGAAACTAATTAATAAAATTATTTCGCTTAAATTTTCATAATGTAATGAATTTTTTATTGCTTTTATTTTATATGTGTTCTTATAATTTAATTTTATTTGTATTTTTTCTCGAGTTAAATTTGAAAGATAACAGTTTAAAAAATTTTCGAGCTTATTTCTACCAAAAATAGATGGCATGTAATGCGATATCTTCGAAATACACATGAATTGGTTCTACCTTGCTTGTCTTATTTTGCATTTTTGAAAGATTTGAATTTTTATTTCTGATCATCTAATTTTTTGACCTTGTATTCTAATCAGAAAGTAGCTAAATCGAAAACTTTTGCTCATTTTTCATTAAACATAGAAAATATTTTTTATCAATAAGTTTAAATTGACTTTTTAAACCGTAACTAAAACTTTATCATTGAAATCACAAAAAAAAACTAGTGAAGAAATATTTGTTTTGTTTATGATTGATATTTTTGTGGAATTGTTTAACAAAAAAAAATAAAAAAATTGAAAAAATAATTTCAAGAAATTGAACAATTATTTCAAAATATGATTAGACAAATTTTAAATTTTAAGCATTCAGTTTTTGTTTCATATCGTTTAATTAATCAATTTGAAATCAAACCAAATATCAAGTTGAAAAATTTTTCCATTTCTTTCGTTCAACGGTTATTTTCAGGTAAAAAATGAAAATTTTTAATAATAAAATTTCAATTAATTTTTTGAAAATAAGATCGCCGCTTCAGCGAAAAACATGAATGGGTAATAGTTGATTCTAAAGAAAAATCGTTAGGAACGATTGGAATTTCCAACTATGCTCAAGAAGCACTTGGTGATGTTGTATACGTTCAAATGCCTGAAATTGGAGCTGATTATAATCAAGATGGTATAACTGTTTTTGTTTGAATAAAATTCAATAATTTTTCCATTTAGATGAAGTTGGAGCAGTAGAAAGTGTGAAAGCAGCCAACGAAATTTATACTCCTGTATCGGGTACTGTAGTTGAAATAAATAAAGTTCTTGAAGAAAAACCAGGTTTGTAAACGGAAAATTCTTATTTTATTCAACAATTTGACTATTTTCAAATAAAAACCTGGAAGGTCTAATTAACTCATCCTGTTATGATGAAGGCTGGATATTTAAAATCAAGTTCAAAGATCAAAAGGAAATTGATGCTTTAATGGATGAGAAAGCATATCAAGAATTTTTGAAAACTGTCCAAAGGGAATGAATAAAAAAGCGAATGTTTTGAAAATTTTAAGAAAAGATTTTTGTTTTAAATTTAAAATTCATTTTTAACAAAATCACAATGTCGACATTCAATATCACGAATAGCTATGGATTATTTGTATTAATAATAGTGATGAGCATGTATTCTTTATCTATAAAATTTGTTTTAAAAAAGTGTTATATTAATGTAGAGAATAAACTGCTATTTTACCCGGGACAACGATAAATTCATTTTTTTTCGTTTTCATACGAAGAAACTGTAGCTCGCCATTCTCCTTTAGTGCCTTGTTTCCTGTTTCAACTATTTGTGCAATACTGACACCATAATCTTGAATTGTATCCACCACTTCATTTATTGTGCTCTTGATAATGATTCCTTCACGATCAACTATTAAAACACCAACAACGTTTTTAAATCGACCATCAATATTTTTCAATACTTCATCGACTTCAATCTACGTTCAATATTTAAAAAAATGTTTTAATAATTGAAATATTAATAAATAAATAAAAAACCATTTTTTTTCGAATCATTCAAGATTAACAACCGCAAAAAAACATAAACATGTAAACAATGCAACTGTTCATATAAAGTGTTTATAAAATTTTTTATTCTGGGATAAACTTGAAAACGGTTTGAATACTTTTTTTTATAAGGACATAGTACTATTATTTAAAGATATCAAATTTTGTAAATTATTTTTTTTTTCAATTCAAATAACTCAAAATGATATATTTAAAGATCGGTAGTGAGAAATCACAAAAAATCTCTTCGAGTTGTTTTCCTCTCATTCTTATCATTCGAAAAACTTTTTCAATGCTGCTTAGTTTTTTAAGGCAAAAACATTGAATTGTAAGTAAAAAAAATTATGAAAAATTGAAAGTTAGTTGAAAAATTCATATAGAAACAGGTTTGTTTAGTTTCAGCCTTTTAAATGACTATGAACTTTCTCATATAAGAATATATTACGTAAATTAAACAAATTTTATATCAGCATTGAGCTAAACCACTTCAAAAATTTTTTATTAAAAAACGATTCGGTACTTTCATTCTTACAATACAACAATTCTGATCATCATTTTAGAACTAGCATTTTCAATGCAATTTAAAGAAGGCAAGATCTAGTATAAAATGTTTTAGTTCGAAATCGAGATTTCAGAGAATAACCGATTGATCACGGGTGATCAAGATAAGCGGCAAGTACTGTATTTTTTCAATTCGCAAAATGCTAGTTTGATGGTCACTGACATCGGAATCAGTTTTTTCACTAGATGTCTTTCAATTTTTTATCTTATAAGTTTATAATATATTCGAGTTATCAAATTCGCATATCTCTAATTTAATTTCTAACCGTTATCAATGCAGATTCAAAAATATAAAAATCATATTAAAATTTTTTCAAGAATTATTTTCTCATCGACTGTTTTCAATATTTATACTCGTATTTCTACCATAAATATAAATTTCATGTAATTCTTATCATTTCCTACAACTTGTGAAAAAGTTGTTGAAAGTTTTTTTTACATTAATGTTTTTCAGTATTTCTTTTAAAATAGAACATTTATTCAATAAAATAATTTTTAAAAATGTTTTAAAATAAAAAATTGAAGATTTTTGATACGTGACTAACAAAGTAAACTTGAATTGCTTGAAATAAATAATAATTGTCCCATATATTTTTTTGCGTATTTTGTCATTGATTTAATCCATTTTCAACAGGCTAAAATAAATTCGCTTTGGACACAGTTAATTATGACGCAATTTTTGCTAAGGTAACAAGTGAACAACAAAAATTTATTTGAAATGAAACTTTATCAAATCCTTGAAACTCATTGAAATAAAATTTGAAATTAACTTTATATGTCCATTTCTAGTTCATTTTTTCAAAAACAACCAAACTATTTTTCGTCTTTTTAAAAATAGTTTAAATTTTTATAGATTAAGTTTTAATTTTATACCAAAATATTAATTAATAAAAAATATATCCATTTTTTTTGATTCATATTTAAATTAAAAAAATTACGCTTGATTGAACGAAAATTAGAGATTGAATTTACAGACTTTGATGAAAAAATGAATTCACTGATTGGTTACAGAAGGGTTACGGCCTAAAATCATTTTATTATTGACAAAACATGGTATTCCAATAATTTTTTGATGAAATGTTATTGTTTCACATTGATGAATGAGATGGCGATGGAGTTGAGTGGAGGGGAGGAATAGAACTCATAGTGAAATCACAAATATGACGCATTGAAATAGTTCAGCAAATTATGCTATTAATGAATTTTCACAAAATATCTTTCAATTCCTTGATGCAATTAATTAATTAGTTTTTTTTGGGAAAAAAAATCAAATAATTTAAAGAGAAAATTCGAGAGTGAAAATACTTGAACAGTTGCAGACATAACTTTAGTTTGTTTTTTTTTATATAACCGAACGACATTGATAGCTTTTTTTCAAGTTTCAATGATCTTTTCCACCTTCGTACATTGTAAGAGAGAAAACTTGTTTATTTAAGAAAACGTTTTATAATCTTAAAGGTGAATGCATTCTTTGATGAAAAAAGTTTTCATTTTTCAAAACAAAAAATTTAAAAGAGGAATGTCATTGAGATAAATCAACAATCATACACACACACACACACAACATCAATCTTCTGTTCTGTGTTTTTTGGATTATGGTCAAAAATCAAAAAAATTATTCTGTCATTCGTTTTTTTGAAAAGCTTATGTTTAAGATCTACATAACGTTTTTTCCTCGTTCTCATCATCTTCAAAATCATTTAAATCAAATCATCTTAGAAAAACTAAAATAATACAAAAAACAAATTATGAAAAATTTTGAATTAATCTTAAAACGTTTCGTCCATCAAAAAACATTGAAACATGTGAAAAATACAAATCCAAATAAGTAATATTTTAAAAAATTTTAAATTGTGATATTTGAAAAACTTAAGTTTTTCATTTTATATTTAATTTTTTTAAAAAAAAGTTTTTGGGGAAAAATAAATTTGGCACCAAGAGATCCAATCATCTCAATAAACCAGCTCTATGGACAAGATCCGAATCCGAAAAAAATTAATCTTTCAATTGGAACGTATCGAACTGAAGATAACAAATCCTTTATTTTTCCGACAATAAGAAAAGCTGAAAAAATTATATTTAAGGAATCATCCAAATATGATAAAGAATACTCTCCGATGGAAGGCTATAGTTTGTTCAATCAAGAAGCTTTTCATTTGTTATTCGGTCCATTCAGCAATAGTTTTGAGAAAACTGTCAGTGCGATTAAGAAAAATATCAAATGAATCACAATGATTTCTATTTTTCAGAGTATAACAGTTCAAACTTTAGCGGGAACTGGGGCTATAGATTTGGCAGCAGCATTTTTAGGAAAATTTTTCGAAGGTCGAAAACAAGTATTCATATCAAATCCCTCGTGGATCAATCACTATTTGATATTCAGAAATTATAATTTTGAAACAAAGTCTTATCGATATTATGACAATCAAAATCAGTCATTCGATTCGATAGGTTTTTTTCAAGACATTGAAAGAATACCAGATCATTCAGTTGTAATATTTCAAGCATGTGGTCATAATCCTTCAGCCACTAGTTTAACAGTAAGTAAATCTTCGAAAAATTTACTATTTTTTTGAGAAACCTTGTTTCTTCTATAAAGTAACATTCAAAAAATTTAAAGTTTACTTGCATACTAAATATATAAGAATATTACAATTCATTTTAAACAATTTTTTTTCATCTAGCCAGAGCAATGGCAAATGGTTTCTAAAATTGTCCGTTATAAAAATTTGTTACCACTATTTGACATTGCTTATCATGGGTTGTGTTCTGGTGATATCGAACAAGATGTTTATCCGATTCGACTTTTTGCTGAGGATGGTCACTTGATGTTAGTGACTCAATCGTTTTCTAAAAATATGGGAATTTATAGCGATCGAGTTGGCTCATTGACTATATTATGTGATTCAGAAGAAGAAACTTATCGTGTACAATCACAAATGAAAAACGTCATTATTTCAAAATATATTTGTCCGCCATCGCAAATGGCTCGCGTTGTTTCCACTATTTTGTGCGATCCAAATTTAAAAGCAGAATGGCAACAAGAATTAATCAAAATTTCTGGTCGGCTTCAATCCATTCGTCAACGACTACGAAATAAATTAGAAGTTTCTTGCCCATCACATTGTTGGAAAAGTATCACGGAACAAAGCGGAATTTTTTGGTACTCGGGACTGACGTCGGCTCATGTTGAAAAGTTGATCAATGATCATAACATTTATCTATGCGAAGATGGTCGCATCAACATTTCGGGTCTCAATTCAAAAAACATTGATCAGTTTGTGGCTGTAGTGCGAGATGTTCTAGAACAAAAATCAAAAAAATAATTTTATGAAAATTGAATAAAATAAAACCTTTTGTTTGTTTGTTTGGTTATTACTTTAGTAATCGATTGTACAACTAAAAAACTTAATTTAAAGTTTTTTGTCATTAAAAATTGATCAATAAATTAAAGAATTTAGTTTATTAAAAAAAAGTAATTTCAAATTTAAACAGTAAAAGCTATTTTTTTCAATTTTTTTTTGAAACAAAAATATAAAATTCGAGTTTTATTTAAAAGCGATAAACAATCCCCATGATTGATTATTATCTTGAGCTCGTTTCACTTTGGCTAGCCATCCATTTTCAAGGTCATCAAAATCTTTCTGGCTAAACTTTGACAGAAACTCTGCTTTGTTATCACGAAGTTTTTTTAGTTCTTTCTCTAAAGATTCGATAAATTTATCTTTTATATCTTTTGCTACAACATTAACAAATTCAAGATCCTTGAGCATCTTTTCATATTCTTTAAGAGTAAACAAAGTGTAATCTCGATCTTTGACGTAATTTTCAAATTCTTCATTTAATTTTCCCTCTCCACGCAAGTAATCTGTGAAAACAACTCGTCCACCAGGTTTAAGCCAATTCTTGAAATTTGAAAACAAACTTGGTTTATCTTTAATGTGTAACAAAGCATCTCGGCTATAAATAGCGTCGTAATAGTTTCTTTGGAATTCTGCTTTGGTCACATCACACAAATGAAATTTGATTTTGTCATGAAGATGAGGATTTTGTTGGTGGTAATACAGTGCGACGTTCATCATGTTTTGTGACAAATCAACCGCATCAATATAAGCACCGTAATTTTCAGCTATGTAAAAATCGTGTCCTCCGAGACCAGAACCAATATCCAATAAACGTTGACCAGTTTTAAGTTCGAGATGAGGTACAATCTCTTTAGTTGTTTCTTCGCCACCAGTCGAAAGATACTTTTCACCAAATATCCATTCGTATCTAGCGATACCGTTTTTAGTATATTGAACTTGATCTAAAAACTTTTGAAATTCAGTAGTATTTTTGTCCATTTTAACTAAAATAAAAAAAGTTTCAAAATTTTTGGGTTTTTTTTCAAACTTTTTTTTGTAGAAATAATTTCCTTCAATAAGTTATGAAACGAGTTAACTCAATATAAGTTATAAATTTATTTATAATTTAAGTTTATAATAACCACGTTCGAAAAAATAGTATCACAAAAAAATGACACGATTTTCATCCACTTGTCTAATCTTGTTGATGTGTCATTCAAATAGAAACTTCAAAACTTATATTTAAAAATGTATGTGGTTTTCAAATTTTGATAAAAATCATTCGATGTGAAGTTTCGATACTATTTCTTTCTGATAAATTATCAAAATTTGCATTTTTTTATTTTAGCGTTTTTTTCAATTATAAGAAATAGGAAGCAATTTTAGATTATTTTACTGAAATCTTTCATTAGCAGATGTGCTTGAACAGGATAATTTTTTCTTCATATTTCATTCAAAAATCAAATACTTGATCGATATTGATAAAATTGATTGTCATTTGCTTAAAATGTGCTTTTCAAGTTCAACAAAGAATCAGATCATATATGAAATGAAACTTTTTTTTTGAAAAAATATCTGCTTTGAACAAAAACAATTAATACTAAACGATTGTCAGCTTATGCTAGTTGCATTGCGCCAGAACTTTTAAAAAATCTTTTACATTGATTAGCTTTTCGAACTGCCTTAGAAAAAACATGTTAGAAGAAATTTAAAGAAACAAAACAGTTCGTTTTCACTACAAACTGACTGAAAAATACAATCGCTACTGGTAAAAAGTAAATAGAATAGCTTAATGAAAACGTAAAAGCTCATGATGTTTAACTTATAATAATTATTTTTGAATTTTCTATTTCACTATTTGACTTTCAACCGGTATAACCGTCAATTTTTTTGTAATTAAACTGATAGTCGCGCCATCTAAAATATGAATTAGTAGCTAGACGAAACTAATAGGTATACGCAAAGCATCAATTTGTAATTTTTGTTTGTGATTTCACATTTTTTAATCGATTTAAGTTTGCAATTATGTCACCAAAGCGAGGTGTTTTATTTGTATGTCTTGGAAATATTTGCCGATCTCCAATTGCCGAAGCTGTTTTTCAAAATTTAATCGAAGAAAGGTTTTTATTTTGTTTTTTTGACAACTTTTTTAATAATATTTTGACAGAAATCTTACTGAAACGTGGTTTTGTGATTCAGCGGCAACTGCTTCATATCATATTGGAGCGTCTCCTGATTCAAGGGCTATCAAAGTGTTGAAGGATAAAGGAATTTCAATTAAGCATCGAGCTCGTAAATTAGAAAAAAATGACTTCACAAGATTTGAATACATTTTTGGTATGGACAACTCAAACATCAGCGACATTAAACGAATCGCGCCACAAAACGGTTCTGCTAAAATTGAACTTCTTGGTTCTTACGATCCGAAAAGGAAGCTCATTATTGAAGATCCGTATTATTTAAACGGAGAACAAGGGTTTATTGAAAACTACGAACAGTGTTTTCGATCTTGTATAGCTTTCTTGGATAAAATGGCTATTTAGGTTTTGATTTTAAATTTTTTTATCAAGCGAAATTGAAAACTATATAAAGAAGTTATTTACAATTATTTAAAATTTTTTTAAGATGAATAAAATAAATTCAAGCCTTGCTAATTTGAGGCGTTTGTTTTCGTATTTGATTGAATATTTCATTGTACTGATGAATACTGTCAATAGGAGTAAAATTTTCGTTCATTCGAGACAATAAATGTTGATGTGGTTTATTAATAACTAAACCGATTACGGTTTGCCCTAGTTCTCTGATTAAATCCCAACAGTTAGCAGGAACAGAACAAGGTCCGTATTCAATTTCGGTCACAACTGCTTTAAAACTTGGACCCATCGTACATGATCCAATTTTGACAACGAAATCATTTAAGGTGAATTTTTGTCCACGAACTTCCATACGGTTCATTTTTTTTGAAGTGTAAAAGTTTGAGAGGTTGTTGATGATTTGTTCGAATGATAAGTCAGATACAACACTTGGTCCATTTTCAATTAATGAAAACGAACTCGCCGGATATTCAGATGAAATAATGAGGTTTAGTACTTTTTGTACAGAGCTAGCAACGGCTGGGCTTGAAATATAAGTGTCGCATTCAACAGAAAACATGCCCGATTTTTTGGCACCCAATGCTTCAAGTTGAGAAGTATAGATGTCTATCACTTGAGGACCTGCAGAACTGTCCGCAATTATATGAACCGAACTAACAACCATAATTATTTTTTAGAAAAATATAATTGAATAAATTTCAACAAATCATGAACAATAATTAGCTTTATGATTAACAAAAGCAGAGAAAAACTTTCTGGAAAAGCACACAAAGAAAAAACATGCTGAAAATTTAAGCGCGCTTTTTTTGTTCAGTTGAAGCTCACGAAAAAAAAAAAAAATTTATTGTGTTGACCGTATTTTTGGCTTGAAATGTATGCAACACCCTAAATTTCATTGTCTCAGAATTATTCCTGAAAAATTACAATACTTTTTCACTTTATCTTAAAGATTTTATTTTAAAAATGTCAAGTTCAAGCATTGATTCATCACTAATATTCGATAAACGTGAAAAAAATTGCGAGCAATTATTTGATAATTTGTTTCATAAAGAACAAGATGATAATTTATTGCTTTTTGAAAAACCCGTTCAAACTTATTCGAGAAAAAACAAAAAAATTTCGTTGAAAAATGATTTGAGATTTGAAACAACCGATGACGATCATTTAGAGGACAATGAAATTGTTGACTTTTTTGAAGATGAAAACGATAATGCTCTAAAAAAAGATATAATCAAAAAAAAGAAAAACTTGAGAAAGAAAAATTGACTTATCCGAATTGTACTCGAGATGCTTTGTTAGATGCTTTCAGTAAAGCTATAGAGTCTCACGAGCTACCCGATTTTGATGAAATCGATAAATTCGAGCTCAACGTTGTCAGCGTATCCAATGCCGAGAAAAAAAAGGAAAAATCAACAAAAACAAAGCTAAAAGGAAAATCAGTTCAATCAAAAATGAAGCCACAACGAAAATCGGCAACTCAATCAAAATCAGTCTCAAAACCTGAGAGCATCAATAATCAACAAATTGAAAAAAGCCAAGAAGTTTGTATTCGACAAAAATCATCGAAAAATCTCAATCAATCATCAAAAAAGCGGAAAGTTTTGTCAAACAGAAACATGAATTCAATTCAAGAATTAGAAAAAATTGTTGATTTACCACGTTTATCAAAACGAAAAACTGTTCATTCTAAAACTTCATTAAATTAAAGCTTGAGTGATGAAAATTTATTTTCTCAAAATTTTAGAGGATTTACATCGACACCAAAACTAGATAACTTCAATTGAGAAAATTACGTCCAAGGAATAATAAATAAAACTTAATTTTTTCACCAAAATTTGTCTGTTTTAATGTTTAAGTTTTTTTTGTTAGAAAGTAAAATTATATAATTATAAAAATCTTATTATTACTCTTAATAAGAAAAAATATAAAAAAAAATTGGAACAAGTTTTGATCATATTAATTATGATTTTAAAAGATTTAGACATTCATTTTGAAGCGTTGAGTTTTCCAAGTAAAAAAGTATTTCGATGTTTGTAACGTATTATATGAAGCATATGCACGTTTAGAATTGACATTATTTTTCTTCAAAATCTATTGTGTATTTTTTTCAATTCTATATCTTGCATGAAGTTTAATTTGAAAATATTTTGTTTTTAAATGTATGAAGAAGAAGATCCATTAGATGATGAAGAAACTTTGGAAATCACTTCAGAGTTATGGCAAGAAGCTTGTTGGATTGTCATTTCGTCATATTTTGATGAAAAAGGTCTTGTCAGACAACAGCTCGACTCTTTTGATGAGTTTATTCAAATGTCTGTTCAAAGAATCGTCGAAGATTCATCCACAATTGAGATTGAGGTAAGATTGTAAAGTTTTTTTAATTTTAAAGTTTCATGGTTTATTAACTAGGCTGAACCTCAACACAAAAACAGTAATTGAGTCTCCTACTCAATATATTATCAAATTTGAACAAATTTATTTGTCAAAACCAACGCATTGGGAAAAAGATGGTACACCAACAGCCATGATGCCCAATGAAGCTCGTCTTAGAAATTTGACGTACTCTGCACCTCTTTACGTCGACATCACTAAAACAGTTTTACGTGAAAACCAAGAGCCGGTTGAAAGTACACAAGGCAAAACGTATATTGGAAAGATTCCAATCATGCTAAGATCATCATATTGCTTGTTAAACGGTTTGAATGATCGTGATTTGGCAGAGCTGAATGAATGTCCTTTGGATCCGGGTGTTATTTCATTATTAATGGCTCGGAAAAAGTTTTAATTGCTCAAGAAAAAATGGCTACTAATACCGTGTATGTTTTTTCGATGAAAGATTCAAAATATACATACAAAGCGGAATGTCGTTCTTGTATTGAGCATTCTTCAAGACCAACCAGTACTCTCTGGGTAAACATGCTTGCTAGAGGATCTCAAGGAGGAAAGAAAAATACCGTTGGTCAGCGTATCATCACCATCATACCATACATTAAACAAGAAATTCCGATTATGATTGTATTCAGAGCTTTGGGTTTTGTCGCTGATCGAGACATTCTAGAGCATATCATTTATGATTTTGAAGATCCTGAAATGATGGAAATGGTAAAACCTTCTCTTGACGAAGCTTTCGTAATACAAGAACAAAAAGTTGCTTTGAATTTCATCGGCACTCGTGGCGCTAGACCCGGAGTTCCTTATGAGATGCGCATAAAATACGCAAAAGAAATTTTGCAAAAAGAAATGCTACCTCATGTTGGCGTCAGTGATTTTTGTGAAACCAAAAAAGCTTATTATCTTGGTTATATGGTTCATCGGCTTTTGTTGGCTGCTTTGGGTCGTCGAGAACTCGACGACAGAGATCATTATGGGAACAAGCGTTTAGATTTAGCTGGTCCTCTGTTGGCTTATCTGTTTCGTGGGTTGTTTCGAAACCTAACTAAAGAAGTTCGTGGTTATGCTCAAAAATTTATAGATAGAGGAAAAGACTTTCAATTAGAATTAGCAGTCAAAACTCGAATTATTTCGGATGGTTTAAGATATTCTCTTGCTACTGGAAATTGGGGAGATCAGAAAAAAGCTCATCAAGCTCGAGCCGGCGTGTCTCAAGTACTGAATAGACTGACTTATGCATCTACGCTATCACATTTACGTCGTGTCAATTCACCAATCGGACGTGATGGAAAATTAGCCAAGCCTCGTCAATTACACAATACTCTTTGGGGTATGATTTGTCCTGCAGAAACACCTGAAGGTCATGCAGTAGGGTTGGTAAAAAATCTTGCTTTGATGGCATACATTTCTGTTGGTTCACAACCTTCTCCGATTCTTGAGTTTTTGGAAGAATGGTCGATGGAAAATTTAGAAGAAATTGCTCCGTCAGCAATTTCTGAAGCTACTAAAATATTTGTCAATGGATGTTGGGTAGGAATCCACAGAGAACCGGATCTTTTGATGAATACATTACGGAAACTTCGACGGCAAATGGATATTATTGTGTCTGAAGTATCAATGGTTCGAGATATTCGAGATCGCGAAATTCGCATTTACACTGATGCCGGTAGAATTTGTCGACCATTGTTGATAGTTGAAAATCAGAAATTGTTGCTGAAAAATCGTCATATTGAACAATTAAAAAATCGCGAATACAACAGTTACAGTTGGCATGATTTGGTTGCTTCTGGCGTTGTTGAATATATTGATACTCTTGAAGAGGAAACCGTTATGATTGCAATGACACCAGATGATTTGCAAGAATCAGAAAATCCTTATTGTTCTACTTATACACATTGCGAAATTCACCCATCAATGATTCTTGGTGTTTGTGCTTCGATCATCCCTTTTCCCGATCACAACCAATCTCCACGTAACACTTATCAATCTGCTATGGGTAAACAAGCTATGGGCGTTTACATCACCAATTTTCACGTTCGGATGGACACTCTTGCTCATGTGCTTTACTACCCTCAAAAGCCTCTGGTAACGACACGTTCAATGGAGTATTTGCGTTTCAGAGAGCTACCGGCGGGAATAAATTCGATTGTTGCCATAATGTCTTACACTGGATATAATCAAGAGGATTCAGTCATCATGAACGCTTCTGCCATTGATCGAGGTTTCTTTCGTTCGATTTTCTATCGTTCATACAAAGATTCTGAACAAAAACGGTTGGGTGATCAAGAGGATCAATTTGAGAAACCTACGCGAGACACATGTCAAGGAATGCGTAACGCCATTTATGACAAATTAGAAGATGATGGTATCATAGCTCCTGGGACTCGTGTATCTGGGGATGATGTTATTATTGGTAAAACTACTACACTACCTGAAAACGATGATGATCTTTCGGGTGGAATCAAACAATACACTAAAAGAGATGCTAGTACATTCTTGCGAAACAGTGAAACTGGAATTGTTGATCAAGTTATGTTGACTGTTAATAATGAAGGTTACAAATTTTGCAAAATTCGCGTTCGATCAGTAAGAATTCCGCAAATCGGCGACAAATTCGCTTCCAGACATGGTCAAAAAGGAACCTGTGGCATTACTTATCGGTAGGTTCAAAAATTTCAACCAGTAACTATTTATTGATTTTATTTTTTTATTTAGTCAAGAAGATATGCCCTTCACTTGTGAAGGTATCACTCCAGATATCATCATAAATCCTCATGCTATTCCATCACGTATGACTATTGGTCATTTAATTGAGTGTCTACAAGGAAAAGTGTCCGCAAACAAAGGAGAAATTGGTGATGCGACTCCTTTTAACGATACAGTCAACGTGCAAAAAATATCTGACCTTCTCCATGTAAAAATTTCCAAAAGATTCTTTCAAATTCATTAATTTTATTCATTAGGAATATAGCTATCAGCTTCGTGGTTATGAAGTTATGTACAACGCTCATACTGGACGCAAAGTAAATTGTCAAATTTTTCTTGGTCCCACTTATTACCAACGTTTGAAACACATGGTAGATGATAAAATACATTCTCGAGCTCGCGGTCCAGTTCAAATTCTGGTTCGTCAGCCTATGGAAGGCCGTGCTCGAGATGGTGGGCTTAGGTTTGGCGAAATGGAACGCGATTGTCAAATAGCCCATGGAGCAGCTCAATTTTTGCGAGAGCGTTTGTTTGAAGTGTCTGATCCATATCGAGTGCATATTTGTAATTTGTGTGGTTTGATTTGTATGGCGAATTTGCGGACAAATACATTCGAATGCAAGGGCTGTCGAAATAAAACACAAATATCTCAAGTTCGTATGCCCTATGCGGCAAAGTTATTGTTTCAAGAGTTGATGTCCATGTCGATTGCTCCACGAATAGTTGTCACTTAATCATCAATTCAATATATTTTTCATTTTTTTTTTATTTTATAAATATTAAAAATAATTTTTTAATTTATTATTTTTCTAAACTATTCATTTCTTTTTCAAGTTTGGTTATGTCTGATTCTAATTGTACGCAAGCTCGCTCGATTCGTATTTTTGCTGATAAGTGTAACCCAAGATTCTTCCAATATTTTATTTTTTCACCTGCACTCATTTGAGAATTTTTCCGGCTAAGGTTTACTTCTTGAATTTCTTTTTTCAATTTTTCTAGCCGAGATTTGGATTTTTCTAACAATTTGACAATATGGAATTGTATGATTTCCAAGCTTCAGCTCCGTAAATTTCCATCAACTCCAAATTTTCAATTCGAATAGCTTGATGCTCGAGTTGTGCTTGAGAATTGTTGAGAGCTTCGTGCCAAGCAAAAACATCGTTGAATTTTCCTGGGGCAGGAGAGGGTAATTCATATCGTTTCATGTTGAGCAACTCCATTGACTGTCCATTTTTCAAACGATTAAACTCATTCTTTAAAATTTCAGTCTGCAAAAAACGATGAAAATAAAATTTAAAATTAAGTTTCATTTTTTTGTTTTACCTCGAATTTATCGATTTCAAGCGGCGGAAGATGTGATAAAGTATCAAGATAGTTTTTTGTTTGCTTATATCTTTTAGTTTCGTCTTCAATCATTTGAGCGACCAGAACCCGAACTTGAGGATCATTGTATTCATGGTCAATATAAGGTAATGCATCAACTAAGTCGGACATTTTTATTGGATACTATTTGGAACCTTTGTAAGGATAATCAATTTTTCATGTTATAAAATTAACAAAAAAAACGACTATATCAACATAAATCAAATGTAAATGTAGTAATAGAATATTTGAATATTTGATTACCAAATAATTATGGCAATTCTTACTTTACAAAGGCGTCAAAGATTCTTCTTTCTGAATTTAATATTCTCAACTATTGAAAAAATTTATAGAATTAGTCAAGAAAAATAAATTTTTCAATTCATTAATTAATATTGTGTTTTTTTTCATTTAAACAATGAGTTGAAACACAAAAAACGCGGTTCGCAAAATTTGCAAACAAAACCAAAATGCAAAACATTATTTGTTTTTTTCCTCTCAATAAGTATAAAAAAATATACAAAAAAATGCTCAAATTAAAAATCAATTTTTTTCTGCATACAAGGTGAGTCCATATTTAAAAGTTCGGAATTTTAGAGTCTGTTTCTTAAAGCTAATACTTATTGTATTGTTTTTTGTTTTTGTTTAACAATTTCGTTATTTTTACGAGTCATTGTTTTATAGTTGGTGAAGTTGAAAAGCATTCACATTCTCTGTCAGTTCAACAGCATTTTAACAGTTATTAAGTGATCAAAACTCAAAAATTTTATTCAAGAAACTTATTTTGGAAAAAAAGTCTCGGTTATTATTTAATTAAAATCACTACTGAAACCCCGTTTGACATCTATCTGTTATGTTTTTTTTAATTAAACGTTAATCAGAATTTGATTGTCAAGTCAAATATTTTTATTGACAACTTTCAAAAAAAAACTTTGCATTTGTATTTTCAAATAATAAAACAAAGTAAAATGAAATAATTTGATGGTTTCACAAATTTTGAGATGTTTTATTCATTAAAAAAATTGTTTTGATTAGTAAGGAAATAAACTAATAAGTTATTATCAAAAAAATTTTTTAGTTTTCTTGCCTATATATAGGCAAGTTGACTATTGACTATAGTTTTAATGCCTAATTTCTTCAGCTTATGAAAATTAGTGAGAGTACAATGAACGATGAAGTGGTAGTAAGTAGTTAAGGTAAGTATACACATTCGAGGGTAAGTGCAACAAATGTATTCATATGAAGTATGTAATTTATAAGGTAAAAATTTATCAAAGGTAGCTGAAACAAGTTTTTTTTGTGCAGTAGCACACACTTGTTTGAACTAAAAAGAAACTCACTGCTTTTAAATTATTTCAAGTTGACTGACTCAATGATCATCGATTAGTTTTTGATTTGGTCATTTTTCCATTTTTTATATTTGAAATTTAGTTATAAAATGTTTTTTCTTCAGACTATAGTTTTAAAAAAAAATTCAATTAGAGTTGAAATTTATTGAATTCAAAGCCTTGAAAGCAATTGTGCCAAAAGTAAATATTATTTTTTAGCGGTGCCGAAATCAAAATATTAAATTTAAAAGTTCATTTAAAAAATGAATGATTGATTGAAGATATTTAAAATTATTTGGTTGCCATTGGAAACCTGGTTTTTCGATTTTTTTCATACAATATATTTTTTATATAGCAACATGCAATTTTCAAAATAAAAATCATATACAGGTATGTTTTTGAAAAATAGTTTTGTGAAGTATTCTAATAGTTTTTGAAAATATTTTAATTAAATTGAATTTTTTTAATTTTCAACGAATTATTTGTAAGTTTTTTATATTCAAATTTATTTTTAAGATATTAATTATTTGAAAATTTCAGGCTCAAAACAAAAAATAATGAACTATCGAAATGTTTCTACGGTCAATAGTGCCAAAAAATCAAAACCAAATCAAGTTCAATCTAAATCAAAACCTATTAGTCTAGCATTAAACAAAAATCAAGAAAAAAATTTTTGTTCATCGGTAAAATTTTCTTGTGCTCAAAATAAACAACGAAGCCGTTCACTTGATCCAAAAAAAGATGTTCATAAAATAAACCAAAAAAGTTTCAAATTTGTTAACAGAAATTCTCATGCTGAACAACTGGACTATTTGCTGAGTAAACTTGAATCTTTGTCAAAGCAATCAAAAGATATTGAAGATAAGCCATCGTCAATTTTTAGCTACAACAATCGACATTTTCTTAAGTCATTACGCGGGCAAGATCAAATACGCAGCTCTCTGGCTCAATACATGAAAATGAGTCGAGAAATATTAGATGATTTTACCCGTTTTAAATTTGAAGAATTGGATCAAAATGTTAGGTCATTGAATGACTCACAAGAAAATGGAGAAATTGAACAATTAAATTTTTTTAATAATTCTGAACCTCTTTATAATGGTAAAAATCTACAAAACTCAATCAAAAAACAAATCAACACAAGGCCTAAATCGGCAACATCAATACGAAAAAATGCTCAACAAATCGCACAATATTGAATTCAAGAAGTTTAACAAAATTAAGTTCAGCCAATAGTGAAAATGAAGAAATTCAAAATAATCATTTTGAGAGGTCGCTTGAAGTTTTAAACGAAGATCTTGAGCCTTCATTTCACAAATCATTAAACAAAATTTCTTCAATCGCTAATTGGGAACGGCAAATTAGATACGAACTAGAAATTGAACGAGAACTTCAAAAACGTGAGATAGAACGTCAAAGAGAGAAATTGCAAAACGATCAAAGAAAATTGGAAGAATGGGACAAACAGTTAAGAATCGAATTAGATGTTCGAGAACGAAAAATTCATTTCAGTGAAGAAGAGTTAACATCTAAAATTGAAGAATTTAATCAGAAAAATTCTGAATTACTACGCAAAGAACAAATGATCAATGAAATAGTAACTGAAAGAATAAAAACAGAAATGAAATTTGAAATTGAAAAATTGCGTAAAAAGTTTAATGAACTTGAAAAGGACAAATCAAATCTCAACAAAAAAGAAGAAAGAGTTAAAGAAGTGGAAGCTCGGTTGCATGAGCAAGTGAAAATTGTTAAAGAGAAAATCGACAATAAACGTTTGACTGATATTGAGTTAGCAAAATATCGTCGAGAATTGGAAATTGTTAAAAAAGAAAACGAAGTTCTAAAAGAAAAAGTCGAAAGCATGGAAGATTACCAAGTAAATAAATTTGAAAATCGAGCTTTAAAAAACGAGTTGCAGATCCTCAAAGAAACCCTTCAATTGAAAAATCAAGAGATAGAACGAGATCGAGAGCGCTGGGAAAAAGAGCAACGTTCGTCAGATCAAAAAATTTCTATGCTCAAGAGCGAGCTATGGAAAATTGAACATGAATCTAAATTACAGAAACAAAAAGTACAATCTGATCAAGAAGAGTTGAACTCAAAGTATGAAGCTGCAACTGGACAAGTGAAACGCTTGCAAGCTTTTATCAAAGATCATTTAGCTCAATTGTAATTTAATTGTTTTAAATGTGATTTAAAATTTTAAAAAAATCTTGTTTTTTTTCAAATCAGAAATCAAGATTTTTCTAAAACTACCAAACAATTGACTTCATCACACTCTTTAGTAGGACCTCATCATCGGCGTCAACATTCTTTGTATCTGATGTCTGATGGTCGTCAAAAAAGTCGTTTTTATCATCAACGATCTGTTTCAATGGACGGATATAGCAAAAACAATCGAAGTTCAATGCAGATTCGTGGATGTAGATTGTGTGATGATATCGAAAAAAGATGGAGACTGTAATAACAACTACAATCGGAACGGAAATTTATTAAATGATTTTATCACCGAAGATATAATGGAAAACAGTTCAGATTCTTTGTCAAACGCCAGTGAAGATGAAACTAAACAAAACAATAATAAATTACGAAAAGATTTTAAAGAAGATGCTTCAGATTCTATCAAGAATCAAACTAATTCAGATGAGTTTGTGCGTAAAATTGTTGATCAAGTTTATGAAAAAATGTCCAATCAATTACCGAAAACGCCAAACAAAAAAACGATGGAGAGTTCCATCAATGAGTTGATAATTCCATCAAGCATTGAGAAAAATGGTATTTGTTAGTCAAGTTTTTTTCCATTTTTTAAGATTTTTGATGAAATTTAGGCAATGACCAGTTTTTCTCCGATAATTTGAACAAAGAATCATTTTCAAACAACACTGATAGTGATAAAAAAAAAGTTGAATCGAAGACAGCCGCTACTACAAGTCATAATCGAACTGATTTGTTTGATTTTAATCAACCTCCAGTACATCGAACGCTTTATGAAGAACTTTATATCGCTTCAAAAATGGATAAATTAATTGTTACGAATGGTTCTGAACAAATTTCCCCTTCTGGTGCCGCTAAAAGTGAAACATTGTTATACAAAACTAACCAAAATGACACCAACAACAACAAAATTGAACAAAGAAAAAAACAAGATATTCCTCCTCAAGATAGCGAGCCAGCTGAAAATAATCAAAAAAATCCTGAAGATTCACAAAACTCTCAAAGTGAATCTTTTGAAATTGACTGGTGATAGAAGATAAAGAATGAAAAAAAATAACTAATCAATTTTCCAGATTAAAATAGCTTAGCTCAATGCTAAAGCCTATTTTTTCAGTTCAATACGCTGGGAGATTTTTCATCAAAAGATGATCACACTAAGCGGCGAAAACTGCACTTGTATATTTAACATTTTAATGTACAAATTTTTTTCAAAAAATGAGCTGATATTCTTAATTTCTAGTTTTAAAGCTATAAGCTTGATTTTTTTAATGAAAAAAAATATTTACAATTCATCTAATTTCCTTTGATTTTTTCTATTCGAAGATTGTTGAGCATTTAGCCCATTATCACTATTTGTTAGAGAAGAGATTTCTCTTGAAGCAAACGAGAGAATGTTAGAAATAACTCGTAAGGTTTCACGGCGTTCTTGCTGTTCCTAATAATTAGAAATTTTCAAATCAATTTTAAGAATTTAAAAAAAAACCTCTGTTAAACTTTGAATAAGCTGAACAATTTGAATATTTGGAAAACCATTTTTGTCAGTATTTAAATCATTAGCGACATTATTATTCGAAGATAGTATTCGGTTTTGATTTTCCAATTTTTCGATGCGATCAGTAACTTGATTTATAGATGACATAAAATTAGTTTCCATTCTTTCTAAAACTGACTCAATTTTATGGACAATCGTTTCTTCCAAGTTCTTTGATTTCATATTTGAAGCTTGATGATTATCATTAGAATGATTTTCTTGTTTTTGAAGTTGACTTTTCAATAGTTCATTCTGCATTTGTAAAGCACGGATTTTTTTCTCCATATAAGAAATTTGTTGAGGAGAATTAATTGTTTTGCATGCTGAAGTCGAAGGAAAAAGAGAATTAGAATCCAAATCTTGCTGAACAAAGGAATTAGATTTAAAATCTTCATGGTTACTTGAGCTATTATTGTGAGAAAAATTATGTGAATTTAAAATGGCGCAACCCGGCACACCCACAGCTCCAGAGCTTATAGATGAGCTTGAGGCTGATTGAAAAGAAGCATCATCTGGTAAAAAAGAGCCTTTTGATAGATTTTTAATTTTTTTGTTGTTAAATTTGAGCATAGATGTTTCAGCACTTAATGAACTACAAAGATCAAGCGTATTTGAATTAGATTTTGATGTTGATGGCATAAAAGAATGATTCAATGATACATCTGGCGGATCGAGAGCACGATTAAAAGATCGAATATTTGAACAAGAATTATCATTTCGTCCGAAACGATTATCTTGCTGGTCATTAGTGATTGATGTTGAAGGTATTCTTACTAGGTCTGAGAGTAAAACTTAGTAAAACGTAAACTCTTAATTATAATAATGAATATTAACCTGGAAAAACCCAATTCGGTCCACCAATCATAGCTTGCACAGCTTCAGGAGCTTCATCTTCTGGCCCTTCAAAATCGTCATCTTCAGCAGCTTCGACAGACTAAATAAAAGCAAATTTAATTTTTTTTTTAATTTAATGAATTAATTATTTACTTCAATTCGTTTTTGATTATTGTTTGAGTTCATGTTTAATAATCTCAAATATTAATAAGATTAAATATCAAACTAAAATAATCAGAAAGAACTCTTTTGAAATTTTTGTAAAATCAATTTAAAAAATCAACACACGCACACATTGTTTCAATTGAATAGGCCGGGCTAAAATATTTGCCCACTGAGAGTGGATAGCGTATTCTGTTTTTTTTTAAGAAAAATTCAATAAAGACTATTTCAGCTCTAATGGCTAAAACTCAACATTTGGGATTCTGATGCTGAGTTTTAGCCTCTTCAGCTGAAATAGTTTTTATAGATATTGTTTAGGTTTAAAGGGCTCATTATTTCATAAATAAAAATTTATAATTTAGATCTGACATAAACATTCTGTCTAATAGACGCTAAGATTCAACTCTCAATTCCTCTCGAACATTAAAAGTCAATTTTTCAGCTTTAACGTTGATTTCTCGAAAGTCTTCTCTTACTTTGATACTTTTCACACGGGAAAATTTGATTATATTTATCAGAAACCGAAAACTCCGCGAATTTCCTAGAAACGTTCGTAACCAATTCTTGCTTTTTTTTGTTTATTCTTGATATATATGGTTTTGAAAACCCACAGTATCAATGCTGTCTTAAATAAAGCTTAAGTTTCAAAACTACAATAATTATTTATTTTTTTATACAACCTTCTTTTTTGATAGCTGTTTGGTTTTAAGTTCTTGAAGGTAACAAGTGTCTACATTTCCCACGATGCTTGAAATTTTTCCTAAACTATTGAATAATTTCAGAATTTTGTTAGAACAAGTCTCAATTTCCAAGTTTTTTACTTAGATTGAAAAAAATGATAACTCTATGTTTTTTAAATTCTACCAGTTTATCTGTTGATTTTAATATATTTTCTCTTGGTTCCTGAACGCAGCCAACGTTTCTCTCAATTATTTCCAAATATTTTTTTTGATTATTGGTCTTCTAAAATCTTTTAAGATTTTTTCTCTAAATAATGGGTAAAGGTGAGTTGTTAAATTATTTCAAATCAGATTTTCATGCCATATCTTTGTTCAGTCAAAAGACACTCATATACGGCTGCATTCAAGCTCAAGGTGATACGTGATTCGCAGAAATTAGGAACGGAAGCTACTGCTACTTTGCATGGCATCAATCGTTCGATGGTAAAGAAATGGCGAGTACTCGAAAATAAACTATCTACTTGCAATAAGAAAAAAAGGGCATTCAGAGGAAAAGGTTGTCATTGGCCAGCTCTCGAGGAACAGCTAAAAGAGTGGATCTTAGAAAAACAAAAACAAGGAATAAAAATTACGACAGTGCTAATCAAACAGAAGCTGTCAGCAGAGCTAATATAATGGGTTTAAAAAAATTCTCAGGATCTGCTTGCTGGTGCCATAGCTTTTTGAAGAGAAGCGGACTGAAAGCACGTCAGCGTTTCAGTCTTAAGAAGCCAAAAAATGAAAAAATCACTAATGAAAAATTACAGTGTTCAGAAGTGTCAACAGGTGAAGACGATGCTTTTTTCTGCGTGCAAGATTTGTATAAATATTAATATAAGATATTATTTTCTAATAAAATTTTAATAAAGTTTAAACTTTTCTAATCAATTATCAATAAACATCTGAATCAGAAATCATTAATTCTAAAAAATTTGAATTGACGCAAAAAAGAACAATTCAGAGCTGTCGTGACATGACATATATCGATATTCGCCGTCAAGATTTTGCCATGAAACTTGGGCAATTTTGGCTAAGCGCCTATTTTAAGTTTGGGATTTAGAACAATTAATGCAAAAAAAGAGAGCAAGTGATTAATACGACTATTGGACATGAGAAAAGCAACTTTTTTTTAAGATGATTCTATATTTAATCTGTTGATTAATCGTTTTAACACATTGTTCTAAAATTTTTTTCAATTTTAGAAAAAATATTCTGTAATGAAGACTCCTCGATGCAAAAAAACAATGAATTGAAAAGTATAGGTTGTCATCACAATTAAATTTTTAAAAAAATCAATTTTTTTTTTAATACTTTTAATCGTTTTTATAGATAATGATTTTACACATACAAATATGGTTGAAAATAAAAGTGAATGTTCAGAATTTTGAAACTGATTTGTAAAAATGAATAAAATATTTTGTTAATGATAATGTTTAAATGGAACAATGGAAATGTTTTTAATATAAATAATTTCCCAAAAGGCACGAACAATGTTTGTAAAAAATGAGCAAGTGATTATTCATCAGCAAGAATGACAAGAAAACGGATACTGAAGTGAACTGATAGAAATACTAGATATACAGAATAAATTGATATGGTTCTGATAAAAAGCGTGCAACCATTGTGAATTTTGGTTACAACTGTTGAAAGTTTTTCAGTAAACTGCAAAAACACTTTAGCTCTGAAAATTGTTTTGGAATATTCGAAAATATATCGGAAAACTTGCTTGTTTAATATTTTTGTTTGAAAGAATAAACAGCACAAATTTTTATTGCAACACTAGATCAATTAATTTGAGAAAGATTCAGAGGGCTCAGAGTGTAATCAGAGAAATTGAAAAAAAAATCAATCAGAAAAATTTTGAGATTTCTGCGGATAGGTTGTAGAAAAAAAACTTTTTTATTAGTTTTTCAAGCGAACAGAGTCAACTAGTTATAAATCTTTTCGGAAAAACTTCAAAGTATAACAAGATCAGTTAACAATAAATGCTTATAAAGTAAAACATTGATTCGGATTTGAAAAAAAATTTCCAAGCAAAGTACAAAAGCAGTACCGTGAAGAGTTATATCCTTTTTTTTTTTGCTAAGCAAGAATAGCTCAAAGTTTTCAGAAAATAGTGAGTAAAACTGATGAGGTGTTTAACATCAGTCTCATGTAACCAGAATTTTTCAATTGCAATTTAATAATTTAATCAAATTAATTTAAATAAAACTTGAAATCAAAACATTTGAGATATTTATACTTGAGGCAGTGTTTTTCTTTGATGATTCAATATTCAATGATAATTATTATATCGATGATGCGTTGATGACGATTGAGAAGTGACAGTACTTATTGATGAAGAACTGTGTATATAAGGAGAAAAATAATCATTTGATGAAGGGAATGAGTAATAAGAAGAATTGGCAAAAACTGGTTCTGAATTTGAAATTTCATTTATTTCACGTGACTCAGAAACCTTGGAACGATTTGAGGATGGGAAAAAAGTTTCATTGTCATTTCGAGAATGATAAAATGTCGAATAACGATATGGATTTGAGTATAAAGTTGATTCAAAAGAATCATGCATCAGGTAGTTTGAATAATGATTTGGTTGATTATTGGACAACGATGAAGCATAATTCAACAATGATGATGATGATGATGATGGTTGAGATGGTAAACTCATTTTTTCTTGCAGAGAACTAGAAAAATTTTGAATAATTTGACCAAAAAAAAGGCCAGTTTCTGTAGATTTCATTGAGTGTTGTGTTTGCTCTTGTTGATAAGTTTCATTTGAAGAATCAAAAGGCATAGTTATGTTTCTATTACATTTGAAATTAGAAATTCCTTCTGGATGCATTTTTTCTGTTGCAACTCTTGATTCAACAGGTTTTTTCACATAATAATGAGAATCTTTTGACGTGGGAGACATTTGATTGGTTATTTCCAGAGCTGGAGAAATAACCAGAAACGATCTGATATCAGTGTTGTCAATATTTTTTAAGTTGCGATCTTCTACAGGATTTGTTAATTGTTTTTCAACAAAACTTTTTCTTTTAATATCAGATTTTTGAGTGAAATCACTTGAAAATGTTAAATTTGTTCCATCGTATTTTATTGTTCTAATTTTTTCTTCTCGTCTCCACTTTGCTCTTCGATTACTGAACCAAACTTGTATTCTTGATTCAGGTAAATTAATTCTATCCGCTAATTTTTCTCTAGCAAATATGTCAGGATAATGAGTGCGTTCAAATTCTGTTTAATAAAATTCAATAGTTCTGAAAATTAACACAAAATTTCCAAATTTAAAACAATTAATTTACAACGAACCATTTTCAAGTGCATTTAGTTGTTGTTCAGTAAATGCTGTTCTATTACGATGCAACTTGGTTTGGTGAGCCGTTATCAATGTCAACTGTTGAGAGCATCCTCTGGTTTTTGAATATTCATCAAAAGTCGGCATGGAAGAACGGTTTTTTCCATTTAATGATAACTTTTTTTTAGAAACATTGGTTTTAAAATTTGCTTTCATGATGATTTTTTTAAAGATTGATTCACATCCGATTATAAAATGAACAAATATTTAGTAAAAACTTGGAAGATAAAACTCCAGAACACTGATTTGAATAAATTGTGAAAATTGTTTCAAAAATCAAACAAAAAATAGAATACAATCTAACTAAGAAGATCAATGGTGACAATTTCTTTTATTTATTAAAGCACTTTTCAAAGCCTAAAAATTTGAACTTTGTTTAAAAAAAAAAATGCGGCAAAATTTCAAAGATTTTCTTTCTTCAACGATATGTCAATTCTTCAATGAGCTTTTCATTATGCTTGACCTACGCATTTATTTTCAGAAAAAAAACTGACATTCAATTCAATTGCTTGAGTTTGTTAAGCTAAACCAAAAAAAAAAAATGGCAAAACTCTTATCTAGTTAAAGATTGTATAATTAACATAAAATATGATGTAGTAGCCATCCTTCGATCGATAAAGATAAGAAAAAAAAATTCAGCAAAAAGAATCGCCGACGCTTTGTGATTATGATGAAAAAATTTTCATCGATCGATCAACAATGCTCGAGACTTCGCTGTCAAAAAAGATGAAACTTCCACATAGAAAATCAAATAAACACAAAATACACCGAAACACTTGTTGAAAGTTTTTTTCTATTCGAAGAATGAAACTGTTTTGATTGAAAAAAAAAAATAAAAATAATTTTTCTTTTTTAATTTACCAAATTCAGATTGTTATTTTTTCCAGAAAAAAAACAAGACAAGCAAAAAATGATGATGATTTTTGAAGTTTGACCAATGGAAGCTTGTCTTTATTAATGCGATTTTCAATTTTAGTATTTTCTTTAGTTTTTTGATTGACTCCACCTTTTGACATCATCAGAGGTATCATCTTGAAAAAAACAAATACAAAATATGATCACCCGTGTTGATGATTGAACGAAACTAAATAAATATGAAATGCAAAGAATAAATTATTCATCAAGGCGTGATTTTCTTACCTTCAAACCTTCACCTGTGGTTGTGGCTATAGCTAGTTTTCTCCTTCTCTTCAACCACAACAACAGCAAAAAATCTTAAATTTAGTTTAAAGAAAAAGAAGATTTTTTTTCTCGCAAACCTTTCTAGTTTTTAACTCTATAAAAATGAGTTTGAAGTAAAAAAACTCGAAGAGATAATTTTTGTTTTTTTATAAATAGAGTTTGTTGAAAATTTGTTGAAAGTAAAGAAAAATCAAGATAACTTTTTCTTCTATTAGAAAACAAAGAGGATTAATGTCAAATAAACGACCAAATGACTTGGGTCCGATCAAACAAAAATGACAGTTTTGTTTAAAGTTTTTTTTTCATGTGTTCTTCCCAAAACCCCAGCTTTTTAACAAAACATTTTTTTTCTGAGATATTTTTTTTGAGGAATAAGATTTTATCTTTTCTCGAAGATTGATTTACATTTGATAATAACAAATACAAAATTACAACTTTAAAAATATTTATTTAATAAAAAATACTGGAAACTTTAGCTTAATGCTTTTGGTGAATTGGTCTATCATTAATGAGTGAATATATAAATTTTAAATATTTTTTTTTTTGAAATTTTCCTATAGATGAACTGAGTTGAGTCCCAAACTACAGCTTGATTTATCCAATTAACAAATAAAGAGGGCAACTATTTAGAAATTAACTAATTTTCTATTGCACCAAAGCGACGAGTTTTTTTGTAACTACAGCTCGATTATGATATGTTTATGATAAATTAGATATGGCAATGTGTCGTACCAAATCAAAATCAAATGTTTTTTTTTTCTAGAGATATTTTTTTTCTTATTCCGAGAACAGAAAATCTGATGCAAAAAAAGAGAAGGCACACGTTCGCGGGTTCTGTGTGACATCGATGACAACAAGATTCGGAACGATAAACAGCAGGGAAAAGTTGACATTGAGAATGCTTGAATTATCATATTAGAACTGAGAATAATGAAATAACGATTGTTTGATGAGTTCTTGTAACACACACACACAAATACAAACAGGCATCATCAAACTGATTATCTTTTTCATTGGTGTCTCATCCTCTAAAATTTGGAGTTTAAACGACTAAACAATTTTCAAGTTGAAGTTTTAGCTTGTTAAAAGAGCTATTCGCACTATAAAATTCCATGATGAACATCTAACTAATTTGTTGAGACATTTGGAACAATCGCAACTCTCGAAAAAACTAGTATGGTTTTTTTTAATATGAGACGGTGGTTATTAGACGACGTCAAATCTAATTACACCTAAAGGCTGTCAACAAAATGAAAAAAAACTTTGATGAACCATGATCTCAGAAGATACTCTCTAAAACAATGTTTGTTGGCTTTAGGATGAGAAACCAACATTTTTGAACTAGAAGAAAGAAAAAAATGAGCTCATTAAAAAAAATAGCCATCGTTAAAAATCATTTTGATATGAATTCACCAGACGATTATTATCGTTTTTGTTTTTAAATAAAGAATAGCCAAAATGATAAATACATAAAACAAGAACCACAAGTTCATCATCCATCGATTCGTAGGCAACTCAATGAAATAAGTTGATTGATCGAGCATTTTTGGTTAATAAATAAAAAACAAAGATGTGGAAAAACTTCTTTGTTTTTTCAAATGATCGATTCTTTTTTTTTAGAGAGACAACTTAGGCTTATTTTAAATCGCAAACTAGGCAATTTAAATACTTCTAATTGATATCATTGAACCAAAGCAACAAAGATGACTCAATTATTGACAGCACTGAGAGGCAGATCGTCATAGGCTATTGATAGAATTAAAACCGACAAGTTGGGATTTTTTTTTGAAAATAAATACTTTCAGAAGATTTTTTTTATATGCCGATTGATTAGAAACCGATTCTCTGTTTTTAATCTCGGTCATCATCCCTCATCGATCACGAGACTTGACTAAATTTAGTTGGGCTACATTTTTATGAGACGACTCTATCATATTTATTATACTATTTGAATATCTTTTTTTTTAATAAATTAGATATGAAATCAAAATATTACATTGATACTAAGTTGAATTTTTTTCAAAGCAAAACCAGAAACTATTTTTTCGTTTTCCAATAATCTTTATCTTGAATAACCAAATAGATTTTGATTTTCAAAACAGTTTTTAAAAAGTAGATAATTTGTAAAATTTTAGTGATTTAAATTAATAAAAACTCCGATTTTGATTTTTAAAAGATTCTTAACACTTTTTTATTATTAATATCAACTTCAAATTGACAAATTTCAACTAATATTGAATACTTATTTTTTTGAGAATCCTATCGAGGAAGATTTTTCCTTTTTTCCATTGACGTCGGATGATACAAACGAATGGTACAGAATAAAACTTGAAATAAAATAAAGTTAAAAAGGTTTTCAAAGCAAAAAGATTGATTAATTTAAATTTTTTAAAAATTGATAAAAATATAATGAAAATAATAGTTGAATGTAGATCGTCGGAAATTTTTAATGATCAAATCAAAAATAGTGAAATACGTCGTCAATGAATAAACAAATGTTCAGTGTAGTTTACTGTTTATTAGTTCATTTCATCATTTTTCAGGAATTAACATTTTAATGACAATAATTATAATTTTTTGATTTTCTAAAAAAAAATAATGACATCTTGTGTTTAATATTTTCAAAAATGATTTTATAACCCTTTCATTTTAGTTTTTAGTTCATGATAATCATGATAAATATTTTTCAAAATGACATTTCAATGAACTTTTAGTTGGCTGACTGGTTTTTATTCGTTGTGATATATATACCTTAATGTTTGTGTGTTTCAATCATTTTTTTTTTTTTGTGAAAACAACTAAAACATCTACATTTTTATTAAAAAAACCATTTTTCATGATATCTATGCGCATCATTGATTTTTTGAAATAATTCATTCTCGTAAATTGAGCCATTTTCAAGGAAAGAAATCGATTGCCTTTTTGAAAGCCTTTGTTTTTGTGTTTTGCCCTGAGTCAACTGAAATCACTTGAAAAACTATCGAAACTTAAAAACAAAATATTTATATTTAAGGCAACGTTTGTTTCTTTTTATTGATAATCAAACGAAAAAAAAAATTAATTGCATTACATTGAGATCATTATTCGTTTAACAGCCGCTACCACCATTTTATCGCCGCTTTTAATCACAGTATTTGAAAAAAGTATAATGTAAGTATATTTGGTTGTTCAGTATCATTCAAATATGTTTATTCAAAATTTTTCATTGTCATTTATTTTGATATTGATTTTTTTTCCTAAATGAATATAGTTATCTGAGTTTGTAGGCAATGAGTGTATAAGTGTGCGTGTTTTTTATCAATATCAAAGGTTTCCTTTTTTTTATATTTTTTTTTTTGATGACAAACACAACCAGATGAATGACGATGAAACAAGAGTAGAAAACTTGATACAATTTCTATATAGCTGAATCAAGCATGGTTTTCTTATGGAAAGCACGTTGTTTTTGTTTCTTTGTGTACTAGCTTTCAAACAGAAGCTTTTACAGAAATAAAGCAAAACTATTTCAAATAATGAAAAAAATTTCTCAATAATTAATGTCGTTGAAATAAGCAACTTCTTTGATATTGATCATCTAATTTTAATAATTTTTTTTGAATAAAAGCAAAATATTAAAATTGGTGTAAGAGCATAAATTTATATTTATAATGTTTTAAGCTAGATCGGTTTCTTGGGAAAACTGAGTTTGAAAAACTGCATGGAATTCATTTTAATGATTATTTTTCTATTGTCTCATAGTGTCATTTGAGTTTGAATATTTTTCATCGAATTAATTTTAATAAAGTCTTCAAATTTTATTTAACACGACTTTTCTGATGGTCATGTCTTCAAATAATTCTGTACGACGATCCTCTTTTAACAATGAAGATGAATATCAATCTTCGTTGTCTTCATCTGTTCCATCTAGTAGTAAAAATAGCAGCACTGCAACGAATGCCATCGAGTTCGGTATTCGTTTCAAAAAAAGCCTTTCATCATAGGTGTTGCTGGGGGAACTGCGTCGGGAAAAGTAAAATTAATTAAATTCAAATTTATTAAATTTATTTTTCTCGAATTTTAAAATCTCTAGTCGACAGTTTGCTCAAAAATCATGAATAGATTAGAACCGATTGGTCCAACTTCAGTGTATTTATCTCACGAAAAACGAGTCGTCCGAATTTCGCAGGACAGTTTTTATCGGCGGTTGACCGATGAAGACCGTTCATTAGTTGAAAAAAATGTTTTCAATTTTGACCATCCTTCTGCTTTTGACGTTGATTTGATGGTGAAAATTATACGTGATTTATCCGATGGTAAAATGGTTAAAGTTCCCATTTACAACTATAATAATAACGAAATGTAAAACTGAAAAAGTTTTTTTGAAACTGAAATTTTAAAAACTAGACTTTTCTTTCAATTTGCAGTAGCGATAATGAGGAAGTAATTTATCCAGCCGATGTAGTTTTGGTTGAAGGTTTGCTTCTATTTTATTTTCCCGAAGTTCGTCGAATGTTTCGCATGAAAGTTTTTGTTGATACTGATCCAGATACTCGGCTTTCGCGGCGAGGTAGGATTTTTAATTTTTTAGAATTAATTTACTAACTTTTCTATTTATTTTAAATCTTAGTCATGCGAGATGTTAAAGAAAGAAAAAGAGAATTGGATGTGGTTCTTTCGCAATATTTAAAATTTGTTAAGCCATCTTTTGAAGAATTTTGCTTGCCAGTAATAAGACTCTTGATATCATTGGATTAGTTAAACAAAGTTTTTTTCTTTAAATTAAATAGACAAAGAAGTTTGCTGATATTGTTATTCCTCGTGGTCCAGATAATGAAGGTAAATAATTTATTGTTTAGCTTTGCTTGTTTTTTATCAATATTGTCTATTTCTGTTTTGTTTAAACCCTATATTTCTTCACTAAATTTATGACGTCTTATAGTTCTCATTTTTAATCAGTTTTATTTTTTTTGTTTTTCTTGAGAAAATTTTTGATTAATTATTGCGTAGAATCTTATTCAGCATGAACAAAATATTTTTTCTAAAAGAAATTTTTTCACAACTTGAGAAACAATTTCAATTATCAATTTTACAAATTGATAAATTTTTTCTCTAAAAAAAAATCTTTCATATGTAATAAGGTTGAAAAAGTCTTTTAACACTCTTTCACAAATTTCGATTATTATTTTTTAAAATTTCGAGAGTTAATTCTTATACTTTCTTCTTCAGTGGCGGTTCACTTGATTGTCAATCATGTTCGTTCGGTTTATGATCCATCGATTCGACATCAATCAATCAAACTTAATTTGTACCAAAGCAAAGATAGTGATGATTTCAATGGATTGTTTGATAACAGCTCAGACAAAAAAAATCAGCAAGCGAAACAGGTCGTTTTAGCAATGTCCGAAGTTGACAAAAAAAACTATGTTTTTTTATCCAACAAATCAAGCAAAGCGATTAATGGTGAAGAGTCGTCAGTTGATCAATCTAATCCTTCATCAGTAATCGCAAGATCAAAACCAATAAAAATTGAAAGTGTTAGACAACGCGCATCTTTAAATCCTACAAATATTAGTTATGATGATGATTATGATGATAAGCTTTTTTCCTCATCTGTTTCAACGCATTTTGTTCGAGATTTACACAACACGGATACTTTAATGAAAAATGAGAATGAAATCGTGAACAACGATCAATTATTTTTTCATCACCAATACAACAAAAATCAAGTGACCGACAAAACCACTGACAATATCAAGAAAAACGTCGCCGTTATCAATGGCGATGCTCAACAGATGAAAGAAAACAACTCTTCAACTACTGTTACTCAATCAAAATCGCAAATTTTGTTAGTAGCTAGTCGTTGAAGGATTTAAAAATTTTAAAATCATACATATTTTACAAAAGTATTTTACAAACATTTAAAAAATTATTTTACAAAAAAAGGTTGTGATATGTTTAATTTTATTTCTGATGATGCATTGATTTATTGAATTTTTATGTTGCATTATTCTCACATACAAATAAAATTTCAAAAAAACTGTGATCAAAAAGATTAAAAAAGTTTTCAGTTCAAAAGATTTTAACCAATTTTTAAAAAAATCATTGATTGATTGAGCTTTTTTTTTTGACAAATATCTGAAATTAATAAAAAAACTTATTATTTGTATAATTTAAAAAAAATTCGATTTTATTACAAATTTATTTTTATAGTTTTAAATATTTTCTTTATACAACTTTCAATTCAAGGTTTTGCTTGCTTTCAATAATAAATAATTTTGATTGATAAATTTCAAGTATTTAACTGAATTTATTATTAAGAGATCTATTTTTCATTTATTAGAAGCATTAGTTTATTGTATATATTTTTTAACGTAAAAAATATCAGATTTTTGATCATTTTATTTTAAATTCATATTTTTTTTTTATTGCAGTTGCCGTAAATTTCGTTGTTCAAACCATCAAAGGTGTGATTGCGAAACGTGATAAAATGGATAGTTTGAGAACACTCAAAACGTCCAACAATGGTTTCAATTCAACGCCAGCGTCACCGGTTCAAGATATCACCGATTCCTTCCCGAATTCTTCCGATTCTCAATCTTTTGGAAATTTTTTGTCAATTTCAAACAAAAACGAAACCCGCTATCGACACAATAGTGACTCTCAGCAAGATCTTTCGTACAATCGTCTCAATCCAAAAAAATGAATTCCAATCAATATAATCGTTAGTTTTTTTTTAATTTTATTCTGTTACTTTGGACACAAATAGACTGTTGTCGATGGTGACTGGTTGCTGTTTCAGAAGAAAGTTTACTCATTGAATGCAACGCCTGATATGCCTGCTCGATACACTTCTGATCGAAATCATTAATCAAAGTTTCTTCAAAACAACAAAAATGAAAAATATGTTAGAAATTGAAATTTTCAAAAAAAAAAAAAATTTAATACCTTTAAGCCAATATTGAAAATCTTGAAGTATCGCAAACAAATCGTTGAACAAATAGAAACTTGGTGTGTAAATCAAAATTGTGTAAAATGAATGAATGATTGCTGAACGAACATTACTGTTGAAAAAGAATTTTGTTTATTATAATATATAAGAAAAAATATTTAAAAATAGTTGAAGTGTATATGAAAATAACGCCACTTTAATATTAAGTTCATTAATAATTGATACAAACCGATTTAAATTTTTTTTTTTTTGACTTGAATTAATTTCACTCATATTCTAGACAAAGTTATTTTCTCTGTCAGTTTCAATAAAAATTGTTGTAAATCAAATTTTTACATTTAAAATATTCCTATGACCATTATTCTCCAGAATATATACAATTCAAAAAAATTTAAAATTACTCTTAACGAAAAAAAATTTGACCAACCTTTTTTCATGCTTACGAAATGCATATAAAAAAAATAGCAGCTCTTTTGCCATTAGTTTGATTTGTGGGTGATTGGCACAATTTTTCAACAAAATGCCAAGAGCATAAATCAAATTTTCCAACACAAACGAATATTCTTCATTGATATTTAACTTGATTTCTGTTTTGTTTGGATCACGCAATAAAGGAAAGAAAAAGTATTTCGCCACTAAAGCAAAGCGATTCGAAGTTTGTTTTTGATCTAGAGACTCAGATTGTTTTTGCAAATAGATTGGCGTTATATATTTGGTTTTTGATTCAATTCTTTTCTTGATCACAAACTTCCAATCAGGTTCGTCATTTTTGAAATTGCTTTCTTCTCCATCATTATCATCAATTTCAAAATATTCGCGTTGAAATTTCAAAGCTTTTTCTGAAACACTGAATAGATCATTTTTTAATAACTCAACTCCCTGAATATGATGCGAGTTGAAGTTTTTGATTGGTTTCAATTGAGCTAATTCTTCACTAGCACCACTTAATACAGCCAAAACGTTCATTCGATCACTAATGGACAGGTAAGGAGCATGAAAGCGTTCAGCTAAATAACTGGCCACTATTTTAGGCGATCCTACACATAAAGCTATCAGTGAATCTAATCGAAGCTTCTCAAATCCTTCAATTGAAATTTGATCATCAAGAGAAATCAAAATTTCTGCAAACTGTTTCGCAATAGAATCTATCCTGGAAAATTCAGTTGAAGATGATGGATCAAAAAAATTTGCTCTGATAATTCTTTCAGAACAACGAAGACATTTTTCCATCCAATCAGGTTTATCATAGCTTACCAAGCCGTCCATACAATCTTGCAAATAAACTGGAGTTTGCTTTGAATTGTCAATTAGCAACAATTTTTGAATGTTTTCGGGCTGATTATCCTTTTGTTCTATTGAAATTTCGATATCTGAATTTTTGAATCGAACATCGTCCTCGATAGGAAGATCGTTAGAAATATCATATGGTATAAGATCTGAATCTTCTTCATCATTTGGAAGAATTTGATGTTGAGGGATTGATTTTGTTTTTTCATTTGTAAGGCTTGAAAGATTATCATCAATATTTGGTTTTTGTTTTTCAATCTCAAATTCATTTTCCGGATTTTTTGATGTTCCATTTATAATTTGATCGAAACTCAAGGAATATAAAATATTTAAATGTTCAATATGACAATCATTTTCGTTAGAATCAATTTCAATTTTTGGCAATTCAATATCCAATGAAAAATGCTTGGACATAATTTGAAACAACATATTTGAAGTAGCCAAACCAATAGAACGAAATTCTGCGTGCGAGCATGCAACATTGACAGTAGCTCCAGTGCAAGCACATCGATAAAATTTCTCGGTTATTTCCTTGGGCACTTTTCGACTAGTGTCTGTGTTGTCCAATTGAAACAATAATTTAGTTACGATTATCAAAAGTCTACATAAATAATATTGTTGATTATATGATCGATATTTGAAGGCATTCGAGTTAGACCACATGTCCAAAATGTTTTTGGTACTAGTCAAAAACCATTCAAAATTGGCTAAATATAAATAGCTTAAAAAGTTCACAATAAATCGATCAGGATTTTCGCATTGCCAATCAGGTGAACAATTGAAAACCAATACAAATTTGTTAGTCAAAAGAAATTCTATTTTTGACAAATAGTTTTCATTAATTTTTAGATAATCATAAGTGAATATTTGTTCGATGTGTTTCGGACTAGGGCTATTCATTAAAATCAATTTGACAACAGGTTCAACAAATTTTAAATCTTCAGAAAAAGAATTTGTTTCAGATTTTTTAAAATGAGAGTCTACAAAATATAGCATTATCCTTAGGATTGAATTAAATTTTTGGTCGATAATGACAAGATTTATGATATCTTCAAACAAGTGAGCCCATAATAAATCTTGATAACCTTTTAACGTCAATCGTCCCACCAAGCAATGTAAAAAATTCCAATCAAATAGTTTGATATCATAGTTAGAATAATGAATCCAATAGAGAACTTTTTTTTAAAATTTGAGATAGTCTAGAATATAATTTTTGATAGAAAATGAAGATGGAAACTTTGTTCCGTAAAGATTAGAAATTAATTCGGGTAAAGATACCAAAATATTGATAAATTTGGTCAACAAGAATAAATCTTGATTTGAAGAATAGTTTGATGAATTTTTATCAATAACGTTCAGCAATAAATCTTTTAAATAATTCTTTTCATAGATAAAATCCGTCAAAACTTTTAACATTTTTTCTCGCTTTAAACATTCTTGCTTTAAATTTAAAAAATAACCAACAAAAATATTTATTTCACCAATCGTAGTGGGACAAACAAATTTATCATAAAATAATTTATGCATTTTTTCATCCGTATCAATTGTTACTTTATAATTTTCAATTTCTTCTAAAATTGAATGATTTTTTTCAAAATTCATTTTGCCAAATAAATTCTCTATTTGGTGATTCACAAGTATCAAAAGTATTGTTTATTTTTCTTTTACCATGTGTAGAAAAAAAGTTTTTGAAAAGGTACAATTTTGAAAAGTTTCTAGAAAATACTCTTATAATATAAAATTATTTCAACATTTGGGAACTATTATAATCACTAAAAGATAATCCTTTTATAAATTGTTACAAATTCAAAAAAAACATTGTTTTTTTCAATGAAACTTAAAGAAGTGGAAATGTTTTTGTCGGAAATCGATGGCTTTGATCACCCAAAAATTCAGTTGGAGCAATACGAAACTGGATCACATTTGGGAGCTCGAATGCTTTTCACAATGAATTCTTTCAACGATATCGAGGATAAATCGATAGCCGATTTAGGTATTGGATGCGGTAGATTAGCCTAACTTGCGCTTCGATGGGAGCTTCTTTTGTATTGGGAATTGATATTGATATGGATGCTTTGATACAATGTTCTAACAATAAATTAAAATTAAAAAAAGATGAAGAACCCGAATTTTTGCAGAATATTGATCTAATATGTGCCGATGTAAATTCTAGTGAACATTTTTGGTTTCAACTTCAAAAAAAATTTGATGTAGTTATCATGAATCCACCATTTGGAACTAAAAACAAGAATATTGATATGATCTTTTTGAAACGAGCTTTAGAATTGTCTACAGATGTGGTATATAGTTTGCATAAAAGCTCGACACAAAGTTTTGTTCTTCAAAAAGCAAAACAATTTGGTGCCAAGGGAGAAGTGTTGGCAAAACTTCGTTATGATCTGCCTAAAACCTATAGATTTCATAAAAAATCCACAAAGGATATTGAAGTTGATTTTTTTCGTTTTGAACATCTAAATTGATCAAGGGTTTGCTGTATCTTTTTTTCAAAGTTTCGATGTAGTTGCGTGATATTTTCAATCAACAGATCTATTTTTTTTATTTTTGTTAAATTGACGCACGACAAAATGACGCTCATAAAACCAATTTTTTTCGGTTTTTATTGCCAAATATTCTTTGTATAAATCTGAAAAATTTGAGTAAATTTTTTCTGCTTGATTTCATTCTGAAATTGTTTTGTTGAAATTTCTGTTTAAGAATTTTTGTTCTGTTACTTTGAAAAAACTTTGGCCCATCATTTATTTTAAAAGTTTAATGTTTCTATTGATGTAAAAATTTTCTAGGTTTCGATTTTGTAAATGTTTTCTGTTTTATTTGTTGTTTAATTCATCACATTCATCATTATGAAACTTTTGTTTTTATATTATAAATTATATTATTGAAAAAAAACAACCATAAATTACATTATCTAAATTTTTTTTCTATTGGAAAAAAAAACTAGATAATGAGACTTGTAAATTATTTTGAATAATATATAAAAAAAAGATGCTTATCAAAAATTTATTTGACTAAACAATTTCAAATTTTTGGCTTTAGAAAATTTGTTATCATAATCATCATTCACAATAATATTATAAATTTACATTTTTTTTATCTGTGTGTATGCGCGTGTGTGTTTTTGTACGTAGTTTACAACTTTTGGAACAAAACTGATTGAAGGAGTTTTTTCCAAGATGATAATGATAAAAATATGATAATAATAAAGTGAATTTAATGATAAACAAAAACAACTGTTTTTTCAGATAAACAAAATTGAAAAAAATTGAACTTTTTTTTTGGTTTGTTTGCATTGTTGGCATTTTCTTTATGTTCAAATAATTTTTTGAGTCCAACTTGAATCAAAACTATTTGTAATGAATATCAAATTTTTGAGATTGTAACAAAAATGTTTAAGAAAAATAATTTTTCCAACAAAACCTGACTAAAAGAAATAATGTTAGAAAAAACAAAATTTTCTGTAACTAAAACCGTCAAAAAATTCAAGTTATTTGCTGTAGTTGTTTGAATATCTTTTAAAATGAGGAATGAAAATGAGAGTATGATGAATATAAATTATGATTCACTATTGATGAGATTTCAAAAAATTTTCCAACAAGATTCAACTGATGTGTAATTCAGTAGAGTTTTAAAAACTATCATGTGAGCACATCAGAGTATAATTCAATATAATTAGCCGGATACAATCCAACACGACCATCTTTTCGGCCTTTACACCTGTGTGAAGAAATAAAAATAATTGAAAAAATTTTTTTCAATGAATATCAATAAAAAAATACTAACCATCCTTGTTCGTCTTCATCTTCTAATTTCTCAAAAATATCACCTGTGAATTAGGAAAGAATGGTAATTATTGATTGATGAACATAAAGAGTATCAAATATAGTATCATGCCTTGTTTGAAAGACAATTCATCATCTTCGAGTCTCTCGTAGTCGTAGAGAGCTTTTACTAAGACACCTGGTTCACCATTGTCCACTAAATGGTCTTCCCAATCTTCATGTTCGTCATCAAAAGGATTTTGTTCATCTTTGCCGTCTGTCCTAAAATAGAAAAAAAAGGAGTCATAAAAAATTTATTTTAATACAATAAATTTAATACAAACCTTGTATTTCCATTATTGTTTTCTTTGTGTGAATAAAATTCAGCCGTTTCGTTTTGATAGTTTTTGTCTACGGCATTGTTTTCGCCAAAACCATTATTCATATATTTTTTATCTTTTTTTGATATGCTCGACAATTCATGATTGTATTCCTATATTTATCAAAATAAAAATCAGTTTAAATCAACTCAATAATATTCTAGAAAAACGAATTAAGAGTCAAGCTCAAAAATGAATTAACCCAAAACCAAACTAAGATATAATTTTGAGAAGAGAATTAGAAATAGAAAAAAGTATCTAAAGATTGAAACCCAAAAATGAAAAAAAAAAATAACTCATTACAGGTAATTCTTCGGTGAATTTTTGTTGATTCACCAAAGTGATTCCGTTCTCCGTGGCACCAACTTTCTTTTGGCGACTATTTCACGAAATTCTTCGCAGTATTCCTTGAATTTATTGAAATCAAATGTAGAATTTTTTTTCCAATAAAAATAATGTTTGATATAGAAAAAATAGGCACGGCAGCAAAATGAAATTTTGTTCGAAAAAAAAAATATCACATGCAACATTAAAAAGCATATCAAATCAAATGCAAAATTAAAATGATAATATAAAATTTTCTCATTTAATCAAATTTCAATTAAAAGAATACCTCAAATTGTGGCCAGTTCATAGCCATACCGACTCCAAAAGCATTGGACCAGTATTTTAAATCTTTTGAAGAGTCGGCATTCTGTATTGTGTGTCGATATTCTTCGTAAATTTGTTTCAATTCAGGCATTTCAGGTAAATTAAGGCAATCGTGAATAGAAAACAAGGTTTCTTTGAAAAACTTTAGTCTTTTTTTCTCAAACTCCTGACACTTTTCAAAAACTGTTGTCATATCTTCCATATATTTGGGATTGTATTCATTTATTTCTTTCAGCGCTTGTTCGTATTTTTCCCTTGTTTTTTGTACTTCATCTTTAGCTTTAGCCGCTCGGTCTTGAAGTTTTTTGACCTAATAAATGAAAGTTGCAAGTTTCAAATTTTCCATTAGATGATCAATAAAGTTTACTTGATCAGGAGAAAGCGAAGTATCACCAGAAGCATTCCGCTCTTGATTAGTTATGGAACGTTCATTTTTACAGGCATTATGATAATCTTGTCTGGATTTGTTGACTTTGTTTAATAACTTTGCCCAAGGTTTTTGTGCCTAAAAAAAAAAAAATTAGACTAAAAAAAAGATGATAAGCTCACTTTTTTGAATTGTTCTTCAAATTCTTTTTTTTCTTTAAGATGAATCACTGCTTTATGGTAATTATCTTTTTGCCATAATTTTATATCATTATTGACTTTTTGTAATAGTTTACTTCGAATGCTCATATGTAGGTCATTTCGTTTTTCAGCTTCAATTAGAATACCCTTCCAAGCTGACTCAGTCGTTCCATATTCAGGCCCTTTGATAATATTTTCGTCCCATCTTTTCGCCCATTGACCGAGGTTTTTGGCATATTCATACTCGATTTCCGCACGTTCTTTCGCTAAAGTCATCAACTCATGGCACAATTTATAGCCATCTTCAATTCTTTTTGTTGTTTTTTTAAAATTTCCCGGTTCCCAAAAACTATCCGAAATAACAGATGCAATCGCTTCGTCGCTATGATGCGACATCGTTTTGATAATCTTTTGAAAGTTTCTTCAATTCAAAAAAAATTTGGTAATCTAGAAAAAAAACAACTAAATCTAATTAATGAAAATGACGATAAAAATCATTTTAAAAAATAGTGTTTTTAGCGTATATTTTGAATATTAAAAAAATTTATAACTAAAAAACATATTGATAAAATAAAAATATCTAATAAAGCCAACAGACTAGAAGAGATGAAACACACCGACAAAAAAAAGAAAGAAAACCACTAACAAAACACCAAAGTAGCAAAACCAAATTTTGTTGTTGTGCGTGTTATCTTTAATCAGGATATGATGCATATAATCATTTTATGGTTTCGTTTCAATTCAAACAATTAAAACCAATCACAACGAGAAAAACTTTCATGATGTTTTAAATGAAAAAATTATTTAACGTCGGTTATGAGATTATTGGTTGTTTAGGTTGTGTGGCATGTCATAACAAACTGTTAGGATCTGGTATGATGACAATAACCATTCTAGTCGTCAATAAGTAACAATGTTTTGTTTCGAATTTTTTTTTTTCTGACGAAAAAAATTAAAACATTTTCAATGTGAAATAAAATTCATTCACCAACATTCAAAAATTTACTAGCAATTTGATTGAAACTTTTTTTTTCGACAAATAATAAATAAATTCATACCTCAATTTACGATTTATTAACAAATAGAAAAAAAACCCACTGCATCTTTGGGTATTTAAAGAATATGAAGATTTTATCTTTTCAAAAATATTAATACAGAGAAAAAAACTGTCCAATCACTTGATTCAATTAGGCGTTTGTGGCAAATGTACTATCGCCGTATGATGGTGATAATACTCCTTTTTTGAATACAAAAAAAAGTATATTTTCTATTTCCTACAGGATAATAATAAAAAAAACACACAAATCAAGTTAATAGTCGATGTCAACAAAACAATAACAAACAAACAAACAAACAAAAAAAACAATTGAATTCAGAATCTTTTTTTTTCAAAAAAAAAGAAAGTTTTGTAAGGCAGTTGTTTTTTTTTGGCGTAGAAAAAAAAAAAAAAAAAAACGAGTCAACCGACCGATGTCCAAATGTACACTGTATGTATGTATGCGTGCGTGCGTGTGTTTGTTTGTGGTGGTGGTGGTGGTGTTGATAGTAGTGAAGGGTGGTGGGATGATTAAATACTAAAACGAGTGAGAGATGAGAAGAAAAGCCGTTTGACTGGCTTTCTATTCCCTTATCAAAGAAAAAAAAAAAAGCTAGCTGACTGGCTGGCTTGCTGTAATGATGTTCAGCTATGTTTCACAATGACGTCGTCGTCGTCGTCGTCGTCGTCGTCGTCGCCTTTGTATTTTGAAGCTTTGCACTTGTCGTTCGTTTTGCTAAAATAAATTTTTTTCTTAAACAACAATAATATAGTAGAAAAAAAATCTCTGGATACTTGGCAAGAAGGCACTTTTTATGTATGTATGTATGTGTGTGTGTGTGTCTGACTGAGTGGTAGCAGTTAATCATCATCAATAACAGCTAGTTATTTTTTAGTTTATTTTTTTGCAGCTAGTACTGTAAAATATATCTGTAACTGTTTTTTCCTAGAATATGATGCCAAACAAAAAAATTGCAGTGTTTTTCGGATGATGAGCAAGCGGCCAAAAAGTGAATGATTCAGTTAATATTGATAATGATAATGAGTTGGTCTTTAAAATTTAAAAAAAAAATCAAATCTTTGCCGATAGAATATTCTCTCATTCTATCTCTTTGATCCGGGATTTTATTTCATTTTACTCGTTTTTTTCCTTTTAATTTTCAAGTTAGAAATTTGTTAAAGCATTTTTGGTGTTTGTTTGCCTTCATTATAAAACTACAGATGACTAGAGTGATGACGGAATGAATAAGTGAATGCTCATTGTTATCATTATCATCATCGTCATAATGTTTCATGTGGAATTCCTAAATTAATTATTTTAAAACCCTCGTTCAAGAACAATGCAAACGGTAGTTTAAAGAGAAAAACAATAAAGCTCGACTTTTAAAACCGGATTAAGCCATTGGATTTTTCTTTCTAGTATATGAAAACAAAATGCAACATTATAAACAAATAATTATGGTTTTGAAAGTTAGGTTATAGTAAAGATGGATTTTTTTTTATATACTCTCATTACAGACTCAGAGACTGATTGATTTTTCCCAAAAGAAATAGCTTAATAAATTTAAAATAATAATAAGTATAACGGTTTTTTTTGTCATAATGATGATGATAAAGACCTTTTCTAATGAAAAAATTTTTTTTTAAGGAGATTAATAACTTTTTTATTAATAGATTTAATCACTTTATATTAATAAAATGAAATTAAAAGCTCTGAGATTATTTTAGTTTTTTTTTTTCATATCGTCATCATCATTGCCAACATTATGATTTCTATTCATTATTGAAAACAGCAATAAAGTGATTCACTAATAATTTTAAAAAATAACGGACAGGTATATAGTTAAATTTAACACTGTGAAGGCGAAAAAATGACAATAATTTTAGCATATTGAGGTAAAATAAAAAAGTCTCGGGTTTTTTTTTCGCATAGATCATGTGCATGCACGTAGATTTCAACAAATAGGATTAAAATGAACTGATAGAAACTTCGCCAACCTAAACAACAACACGATAGAAAACAGCAACAAAACAAAAGAGATAGAAATGACAAACGTCAGAATAAATGAGATTTTAATCTTTAAAAAAGGAAAAAAAAAATTCAAAAACAGTCATCAAGTGAAAAAAAAAAAAACATCATCCCCTTCATTTCAATCACAAATCCAGAGTTCAAGTTTTTTTTTTCTCGTTCTATCTTATTTATCGCTAATGATGGAACAGTTAATCAGTTTGGTCAGATAACTTCTCTCTTCTTTTTTTTATATATATATCGTTGACAAACTTTTTTTTTCAAACAAATTAATCAATTTAGTTGTGTTGTCATAGAATGGTTTGGTTTGTTTGGTGAAATCGTGTCGAATAGAAGAAAAATGATTGTTATAGCGCCAAAAATAACCCAGGACACACCTAAATTCATCATCGAATCAATCGCCAAGAATCTCACTTTCTCCTTGCATTTGAGCTACAAATATATGTAGGTTTTGTCAATATGACTTTTTTAAAACCATTTTATTGAGACTTTGTTTAAACATTTTACAAAAATAATTGATCGTCATTTGATTTTTATATTGTCTTTTTACTATGTGTTAGTACTGATAAGTTTAAATATGTCAGTGTTAAGTGTTCACCCTTACATCCCGTCTAGAAATGATTTTTGAGAGTGAAAACTTTGAGAAATTTTGTCCAATATTTGAATTAAAAACTTGATTTAAAAACTGAATGATTTAAATTATTGAATTGTCGATTTTTTTTTTTTTTTTTTTTTTTTTTTTTTTTTTTTTGATAGGTTTTCTCAGTATTTAAATATTTTGCGTTATATTTTTGTTCTAATTTAAATCATAATTAAGTTGAGTCCAATGACTATATTCGAAGATAAGTCTTGAGCAACATCAAAATAAGTTTCATTTTGAATGAGTCCGATTTTTATTGGAACTTTATTTGACAACGGTTGTTTTTTCTGAACCATTAGCGAATACCACAGTTTTTGTTTGAGATTTATCGATTTGTGATTTAGATTCAATTTTCAGCTTTTGGTTGTTATCAGATGTTTCAGCGCCACTGTCATACCGGGCTGTTTGAATCGAGTTGTTGATTTTTTTTTATAAAAATTGGCTTGATAAAACTTTGAATTTTGTTTGGTTGATTGAGGTGCCGAAGGAACGTGAATAGCGTTACCCTTATCTTTTTAATACTTCTTTGCTCATTTTGCTCAATTTCGGTGAATTGTTTATCAAATAATTTAAAATTTAATACATCGCCATTAAATTTCGGAATATCATATCATTTAGATTTGATTTTGGTGAAACAGGCCAACGTTTTCTTGTGGTTCGACCGTTTGTTGAGTTGATAAAATTTTCTTCTCGGCGTCTTCAAATTTAACTATTACATTCAGAATTTCTTGCGATTTTGAAAGATTTTAAGATGAAGCTAAATCTTGCGCAAGTTTGATGAAAATTTGATTGATGAGTATGATGAAGATTTAGTTTTCAGGGTAATGTTTTTTAAATCAGAACAAGTTCGCATTTGGATTGAACTAACTGTTCATTTGTTGACTTGTTTTCAGCCATTGTGTAATTTTCAATTTTGTTAAAACGAATTTTTCATTAAAACGATTTTTTTTTTTTTTTTTTTTTTTTTTTTTTTCTCTGTTAATCCTGCCACTTGTAGGTTTTGTCAATATGACTTTTTTAAAACCATTGGAGACTTTGTTTAAACATTTTACAAAATAATGATCGTCATATAAGTATATCTTTTATACTTGTTAGTACTGATAAGTTTATATGTCAGGTTAAGTGTTATGACCTTACATTATTTGATGAATATTTCTCCTCTTCCTGTGAAAACTGTGGTATTGCCCTCAGTTTGGTCTCTGGTCAGAGTCTTTAATAAAGTAATGAGAAATTTCAAAAAAAAAAAAAAAAAAAACAACACACATCATCATATATGGTCAAGTAAAATATTTTTTTTTAAAGCAGCCAAAACGCATTGATGAAGTGAAAGTGAATTCTCACGAATGAAATGATCTGGCCATTTTATACTTGAATTTTGAATGTGAAAGTGGATTTCAATTCAATTGATAATCTCAAATGGTTCGAAACAAAACCTACAAAATAAGTATTGTTGTATTAATTGAATCTAAATTTAATGAACTAAATTGGCTCTCTATTCAAAACAAAAAATCGTGAGAGTTTTATTTATTTAAGTTTTAAAATTAGAAAATTTTGTTCCTAACAAGATCACTTGAACTTTTTTAAAAAAACTTTTTCAATTATTTACCTTGGTGTTTGAGACAATTAGGCTTGAGGCAAAAACGGTTCCCGTTATTAAAATAAAAACCGATGGTGTTTTTTTTTTTCGTTGTTGTTGAAATTAAACAAAAATAAAATGGTATTGACTATGAATGAGTTGATAATGAATCAATACTAAAACCAATACCAATTAATCAATGTTGCCAGAAATATATTGACCTTCGTTAACAAACATAAAATACCATCGAGGTGTTGGGTGTCGGAAAAAAAAACTTGAACCACATTTATCATTTATTTATCCACCATTAATACAGAAACATCAGCAACGAAAAAATTAACGTAGTAAAAACTATGACGTTTTATGATGTTTTTGGTTTTTCAAGCAACACACACAAAAAAAAGAAGATAAATTAATCAAATTAGCAATACTGACTTTGAACGTCGAATTATTATGGTGAAAAAATAAAGAATTTCAGGCTACGAAAAAAAAACAAAAACAAAACTTTAGGTAAACAATTGGAAAACATTAAAACGCACAAACAATAGCACACAAAACTATTTGATCATTTTTTTTTGGCATGAAAATTTGATTTTTTTTTAACAGTTTTCACATGTAAAATGTCACTTTATTGATTTGAGGTGGTAAAAATTTTCTTCTTAGTTGATTTTAGTTTTAGGTAAGATTTATTTTTTCTTACATATTTTTTAAATTCAAAACTTTGGGTTTGCTTTATCTTATCAGGAGAAATAAAACTTAGAATACAATATTAGACAAACAATAAACACGGCAACAAAATTTTCAATGAAATCCTTGGGAGAACAAAACAAAAACATACAAATAATTTTTTTTCTAGATTGTAATTAATATTTTTTTCTAATAAATTTTATTTGAAAAAAAATTATTTTCTACGTTATACCTGAATGTCTTTGTGTTTGTACAGTGATTTACATACATTTGTGATGGAAAAAAAAATTCTTTTCAATAAAATTTTGGCAAAAGTCCAGAAAAACGATAAAGAAACGAACAACTTTCAGAAAGAGAGAGAGAGAAGAGAAAAAAAAAATCATATTTGATATTGCAATAAACATCTTTTAAATCTTGTTAGTTTAGATTTTCATCAAAATGAATTTTTTTTGAAAAAAATAAAACAATTTTTTTTTGTTGTTCTCTATCGTTTTCTTAAATAAATTTTTTTCAAAAAAATTCATTTCTCTCTTCAATGAGTATTTCCTTTAATTTTCTGATGAGAATGATGATGATGATCGTTACCACAACACCGAGACACGCACAAGCATGCCCACCAACAACAAATACTCTTTTCTCAAAAAAAAAGAGATTTGAAATATAACTTACTTATTATAAATAATAAAATAAAATAATTTTTTTTCAAGTTATTTTTAGTGTTTTATGAAAGTTTTTTTTGTGCTTTGTTTGTTATGTTTGTTTGCTATGTTATGTTGTGCTGCTGTGTTGGTTGAGTTCGATCCCAAAAATAACATCGTTTGATTTTTGTATTTTTTTTTCTAAAAAAAAAAAAGAAGAAAAAGATGACGATATTATAATAAGAATACAAATGAAGAAGAAACAAACCGAAAAAAACACACACACACAAACTTACACGAAACCGTAACAAGTTGATTTCAAATGTTATTGAACGTTTTTTGTAAACATTTTGAGGATAATACGGTCAATGATGGACAACAAATCACACATAACTCAACTATTTGAAATAGTTTTCAACTTTTTTGAATGTTCTAGATTATTTTAACTTTAAATTGTTTGAATTATTTTTTTTTTACTTTCACCAGAAAAGAAAAAAGATCGTTCAGTTGTTTAGTTGATTTGGTTGTTTCGGATAATTGATAAACATCAAACAACACAATAATAAGATATTCTTTTAAAGTATTTTTGCTGTTGTTGTTAAATGAGAAGCTCCGGCCAAGCGTTACGCATGCTTTAGATCAAATTGAGACAAGTTTTTCTTTTCTTCTCACATTTCGACGTTCACATTCGAAATTTAATTTGTTTTTCAATTTTTTTTTCTACAATGTGTATTTGAAAATGACAACAACAAAAAAAAACTTCAAACAAATGACATTAGAATCATGCAAGTCATTCAGTAGGAAAAAAAAATTTCTCTCGCTTCGTGAATCGAATTAAAACCAATCAATCAATTAATTCAGTTTTGCTTCGAATAGAAACAAATTTAACACTTCGGAAGTAACAAACAAACTAACAATTGCTTTAGAAAATCAAAAAGAATTTTTATTTTATTGATAAATTTTTCTTTCAATCTACTAACACGTCCAAACTTATTTAGATCAAAATCATTTTCGGAATTGATCAAATCGAATAAAATTTACACTAGAAAAAATTCTGTATTTTTTTTCATTCAAGAAGTATTTATCTAAAATAAATAAACTTGGCAAACTTTGAGTTTTTGATGCTTAAGATCATCTTGATGTTTCACTAGGGAATTAGAAAATATGCATCATAAGTTTCGATGGGCATATGAAAACTTATAATGAAAAACTAGGTTCAGGCTTTTTAATGATTAGTCTTGTTTTTCAAGCATATATTCAACATTTTTATTGAAAATATTAAAATCAAACATACTCGACATTTTTTTTATTCGGATTAAATTCGAGACATATTATTTTTAAATATGATTGAACTATCAGCTAAATTATTTTTTTTAAAGAAAAACTGAAAATATAAAGAAATTTCTTATTTTAGGCTGCTTTTCAAACTAAAAACACAGCTTGAATGCAATTTAATAGAAAATTACCATGCACTTTTTTTTTGATTTCAAAATAGCGATAAGTTGATGAACGAGAAAAAAGAAAGTTAAAAGCATAAAAAAATGCTACAATTAGTAAATATCACGTTGAATTGAAATCAAGAGAAAAAAAAATTTGAAATACCGATCTCAAAGTTAAGATTAAAAAACCGATTAAAGATTAACTCTCGAATAGAAAGATAACCACTGTCAGCCTGAGCAGTTGTTTTTCAACAATAATTTTAGAAACCTGTGCTTAAAAATAAAACCATAAAAAAAACTATTTTCAAGTTTCCACATTGGTAGATTATTAGTGAAAAATAAATCTTGGCATACGGTTTATTACGTTCACAGATTAAAAACAGAAATTCAATAAAATTTAAGTTTGGTTTTTTATTTTGTTCAATAAAATTCAGAGAAAAGAAAATATTGTTAAGTTATAACTCATCATATATGAGTGATGATTATCAATAATGCTTTCTATCTCCGTTGATTTCTCCAAAAAAAACAAAACAAAAATTGTTAAACTTTTCTATTGTTTTAGATGAGGAAACCACCACTACTATAGTAGAAAACTCCACTGCAGCATCATAATTATCAAAACATCTTTCAAACAAATTTGAATTCTTAAGAACAAAAAATAAACATCGCTAGTGTGTGCACACTTAGATTCGTGAAACTTGTGATAAAGAGGAAATGGATAATTTCAAGATTTGACAATATTTTTTTATTAAAATATGAGAAAAATGTTTTTATTTTTTTTAGAGTGAAAGTTGAAAGAAAGAGAATCTTTTGTTGCAAAATGATTTGATGACTGAATTTATTTTTTCAATATTAAAAAATGCGACATTACTATTCCTGATGATGATGGTTTGTATTTTGCGTTAAACGTTGAATGGATTCCGTGTTTTATTTTCAGTTATTCGATCAAGAAGTGGGTGTTCGAAACAACCAAAAAAAAAAAAAAATAACAACTACAAAATTATACAATAGAATGGAATTCGTTCTTTTCTCTTCTCAAAAGAATGAGTTTTTTTTTGACGACAATAATATATGGTCGTCGTCCTACACAAACACATCTGATGATTTGCTTGCTGAAAAAAAAACTAATGCTTAAATACTTGAGAAAAATAATTTCCTTATGAATTGTGTTTGTAAATTTTGAAGCTTTTAAGCTAATCATAACGTTCTTGAGTTGAACGAAAAAATCAACAAAACTTAACAAATTTAGTAGTCTTCACTTTCGAAAAAACAAAACTATTATTTTTTCTGCTTCGAGCAGCGTTTCTTATTATTTAATTAAAATCTTATTCAATACAAACAACAAGAAAAATGTTCATTTTTGGAAAGGCTCAAAGTATATTACCAATGATGTTAACCTTTAATCACACTCAAGAAAACATAACGTTCCCAAAAAGTTAGGAAAAATACTCAGCTTTGATATTCAGTGTCAAAATTGTTATTTTCATATATGCTTTTAAATCCTCTAGTTGGTTATTAATCAAAGAAATCAAATTATTAATTCATTTAAATTTTCGAAAAACTAAACTTTTTTTAAAAATAGTATTTAATTTTTGATTTTTTAACATTTTTATTTAGTATTCTTTCTTCGGCTATGAAAAAAAATATTTGTTTCTCGTAAAACCTATAGAAAAAATTTTTGTCAATTTATTGGTGTAAAAAAATTTTAGAATGACATATTTATAGCTCATTTAATTCTTGTTATTGCTGTACAAGAATGTCGCTCAAAAACAAAAAATTTATTCTGAAAGGTTAGTCATTTTAAAGTTTACTTTTTATCCTTGAAAAGAAATTGCGACATCAATTATTTAATAAATCAATCAACTTTAAAAAAATGAATTTTAATTAAACTGTGACAAGTTTTCAAATGTATAAGAACGCATACACATCAAAGATATATCATAAAGAAACATTTAATTTTCTACAAACCAAAAACTGATTTCTTTTTGAAATTTTATTGAAATCAAAATCAATTTCAAAAAATCATTTTCAGATTACGCAACACCAAGATTCATGACAATGATTATCAAGATTCCAATACAACAAAGAATGTTGTTGAAATTTATTATTTGATAAATAATGAGAAAACACAAAGAACTTGAAAATATTTTAATGATTGATCGAGTGATGGATAGAAGACAACATGCAGCAACGTCTTGTTAGATTATGCCAAAAGAAATAGAAATGAATGAAACTGAGTTTAATTTGTATTATTTTCAAACACGTAGGTTCGATAGCGATGATGAAAATGATCTTTCATGAAAAAGCATTCTCATTTTTTTAATAATGTTGGCACCATGTTGGTCGAATTTGATATTTTTTATTTGTGAAAAATATATACTTTGTTTGTAACGTATGTCGTAAACAGAACACTCGTTTTATGGAAGTTTTTTTTATATATAAATACCTTAAATGGATTTGTTTCAGAGGAGATGACCATTCACCTCGGATGTGAGATATTCTGTTTGTTCCTCAACACAAAAAAAACTCGGCATTTTGAAATCTAATTAATTAATTTGTTCTATAAAATGCTTTTTCGAATAATGAATTGAACAGGTCATTTTTTTATTTCTTTTACTGAATTGTAGTAAAAGAAAACATTGTTTTTTTCACTGCAGTTAGGATGCTATTAGAAGGGATTTTTTTTATTCACAACTATTCAAATCGAAAATTTATAACAAAATTTTACTTCTATATAATAAATCTTTCTACATGGATTTAAAAACAAACAAAAAATTTGAAAGGCTCAAAAACCCAAAAAATTTTCTTGAAACAGAATGAACCTTATTAATTGACTTTGTCAATGATATTTTTATTGAATCCGAATAATTGTTGCTTAGCAGTTTTTTTTAAGGCATGCTTAAACAAAAATTTATCGAGGTACAAGCAATCATTGAGTTTTTTGCTACTATAGCCATATTCAGTTAATCTATGATGAAACTCATACAACAGAGTCAAGGTAAAACAAGTTTGAATTTTCTTCTATTCGAAGCTTTGAGTACAAAGATTTGACTTTGCTCATCAAAATATCAACATAAATTGAAAACTCAAAATTAATCTCAATCATTTGCTGGATTTTAAAGAAAATAAGATGGTGAAAAAATGCATCTCATAATTATTTTCAGAAATTCTTAATCCCGTGAAATCTATTTCATGTTAGGCAAAAAAAAATACAATTCATTTAATAAATGGAAACAAAAAAACCAGTTAAAAACAATTGAATAAAATTTTTCAAATATAAATAAATTGAATTTTTAGTTTGGAATAATTAATCTTAAATAATAGAAGAAGACAAATTATTATGATTACGTTTTGACTTGTTTTCAAAATGAATGATTAGATCTTCATCAAGAAGTCTTTCGGCTTCTATCTCATCAGATTTGGCAATAGTTTTATTATTGGCAACAAATGATTTATTAACTGTTAAAAAAAAAATAATGAAATTCTAAAAAATTTGTTAGAAAATTTATACTCACTAGAATAAGTTTCAAATGCTTTGAGAAAAACATGAATAGATATTCCGATCAAACAAATGATCAAACCAATAAAATTTGTTAAGCTCATTAAATCGCCGTTATAATTGACGGCCAGATAAAGTGTAAAAATTTCTTTGAGAATTCCTGCCATTGATAATGTTAGACTTGAAGTAAACGTTAACAATAGATATTCAGAAAATTCCATCAAAAATGCAAGAAAAGATCCAATTAATATAAGATGAACAATTTGCCAAAAATAAGAAACTTCATGAAACAATCCATCTGTTATTAATAACGAGTGTTGATGATTTTCAACAAATTGTTTTTGCAAAATAGGCAAAACTTCAAAAAAAAATGCCAGGGGAATCAGTCCAAATATCATCCACGGCTGGACGTGGTACATCATATCAATCGGATGACTGAGAGCTATTCAAAAAAAAATATGAAATAATTTTTCAACTGCCATAAATGTTTTTTTAACATTCTTTCTTCTGATTCTTTAATTTAATAAATTTTCTGAATTTTAAAATAATTATTTACAGCTTTCTTTTCGTTGCATAAGTTTTTGAGACAGTGTCCAACGCAGTCCACCTAACATTGAAGCAGCAAGTGTGAGTAAAAATCCTTGCCAATTGAACTGTGTTGATTGATAAGTGAACATGAAAAGGCCAAAAGAAATTAAGGAAACGACTAAAACAAGAGATAAACGCTGCAAAAAAAAAATTCAATTTCAATTTTTCAATGTCACGTGGTAGTTCGTTAATATTTAAATTACTTTTTTCTCGAGGTCGAGTAACAAAGCAAATGCAAGAATAAATATAATACAAGTTGACTTAGTCATCGTATATAATGAGATCGTGATGAATTCGAAACTCCAATTTGAAAAGCCAATATCAAATGCACCGGCTACTCCTGGCAAAGATATTTTTCTTATATTTTCTTTCCATGTCAATGAACTTCTAGATATTCCTGTTTAAAAGAATAAAAGCAAAAAAAAATTATTTTAAACTAAAAGTTAAATTCAAAATTGTTTAATACCAGTAAAACGGCGGTACAATATTCGAAATAAAGATGCGAGCAAAAATTTAACAAACATGTGACAAACGACCACAATTAAAGGATAATGAAAACGCTATAAAAAATATAAAGCATGATCAATATTTTAATTCAAAGATTTGAATTTCTTACTTTTATAAACCATTTTTGATAGAAGGTTATACCAATAGAAAAGAAATAATAGAGAAGAATAAGGCCAGTTGTTCGGAAAACAATTAAAAACTGTTTTTCAATATAAGACATGCTGAGTATAGCTTTTCGATGGTATTTCACCAAAAAAATATGAATCCTTTTCAAAACCAATTTGAACATTTTCTGTCCACCTATGTTTTCAGATGAATATTTCATTTAATTTGATGAGCATGGGATAATGATGTAAAAAATTAAAATTTTTTTAGAAATAAAAATTATGTTTTTAATGTGCCAAATCACATGCATTGACAAAAAAACAAATTGCTAACTAAAATCTAGTTGGCAAGGAGATCATTTTTTAAATATCTTTAAAAATTAAGAATGATTGTTAACATTACAATACTTACTTCAGCCCCAATATTCCAAAGATGGTTGACAAGACTTGCTGATGAAAGTCATGCCAGATAAAATGATGAAAAACAATTGAAAAATTCAAAACAATGAATTTTGATAAATATTGATGAAGGTTGATCTCAAAGTTCAATTAAAATAAAAAAAACCAATCACAATTTTTACTATAGTGAAAGGAATTATTCTTATAAAACCATGGTAGAAACAAAATTTGCTATCGTAAGCATGATAAGGATCATTTTAGTCAATTTACAATTGTGATTATTATTAGTAAGAGCTTTGTTTTGTTTGAAAAACCTCATTTGTTATAAAATTAAGTGAGATTTTTTTTGCTGGTTAATTCGGTTGGAAAAAACATTTTATCGTTTTATCATCGTTCTCATTATCGTTATTTCCATTGTCAAAAAAAGAGTTATGCAAAACAAATCACAAAAATGTTCAATATCAATTTTACACTTTTTCCAGGTTAATAGCAATAAAAATAGACTTGAAGTTTTTAGATATTTTTCAACGAGCCGAAAAAAACTAAAGCTTTCAGAAAAAAAATTAAAATCCGGATGACAACAAACCACAACAACAAATCAAAATGCACTGGCTGAACGAAACTGAAAACGAACACACGTTTCAGAGAAAGAGAGAGCACACGCGCTTCATGAATGATTGAGAAACTATGAATAGTAGATACTATACAAACAACAAACACAAATGTCCAAAATCCGAAAGCCAAAATATTGAATCATCAAACGTTGTAAGTGCTTCAAAACACAACTTGAAAAAACTACTTCTGAAATGTAGCAAACATTGCAAACAAACAAAAAACAAATTAATTTTTGAGAATTTTTTTTTTAAAAATCAACTCACAGTAGTTATCGGGTTAAAGAGTTTGAATTTTTTCAAACATTTCAAAAATTTGAAACTTTTTTATTCTTTTATTACTTTGAAAACAAAAATAGTGTTAAATGAAACTAAAAAAAACTGAAACTAATGTTTTTATAAAAAAAAATTCATCTTCAACAATAACAACGAAAAATGCTGATTCAATTTAAATTGAAATATCTCTTTTTTGCCTGATTATTTTTTTTATTAACTGCAAAAATTTTCTTATCCATTACAATTAAAATAAGCTAAAATATCTTGACCTTTCTCTCATTTTTCTCTGATAGACTTGTTTGCTACTTTAACTGGCCGCACATACAAATCTACACGAAAAAACAAGATTTCCAGCATTCGAAAACGCTCTTTTGTTTTCTGTATTACGTTTCGTTAAAATGAATCTACTTGAAGGTGAATCAACTCGATTAAGTAATTGATAGAAAACTAATTTCAGACTTGATTGTTTTTTTATTTCAAGAATGTTTTGGAAAACAAACAAAGATGTCAAAATTAAGGCAGAGAAGCATACTTTATAAACTTGAACTTTTTCAATTTTGAATCTTTTTTCATATACATGTGGAGAAAAACAGAAACTGTTTTTTTTCTGCTAGATTGAGGCACTTTTATTTCTGATATCTCAAAGAGACAACTAAAAAAATTTATTTTGCAGATAGTTGACAAAATGATATGAATTTTGTATGACAGAAATTGAACAGTCGATGAAGTTTTCCAATAGATGACAGATGTAGTTTCGCTGAAAAATAAAAAAATTTAATTTTGTTTTTACGGCTGATTAATGTGTTTAAGACGAATTGCATTTTGAATTTTTGGTATGAAATTATTGAAAATGAAGATTAAGCGATTTGATGAAATCTAATTTCAAAATTTTCAAAATATTTTTTTCAATAAAACTAAAGACAACTAAAGTACTCGATTCTATTTTTGAAAAAAATCCTACTAAGCTGTCATCACAGGGTTGTGTATTTTAGCTTGAAGCTCATTGGCACCGGCGTAACCAGTACCTCCACGTTGCAAATAAATAAAATCTGAGTCTTTCATTGATTTTCCATTGATTGGATCAATCATTTCTTTTTTGATGATTTTGTTAACACAATCTTCAGTCACGACTGAACATCTGGAACATTAATTCTAAACTGATCAAACAAGAATATTAGAGAAAAAAACTCACGATGTTTTCAAAACAACACATTTGGACGCATTAGTAAGTATATCTCCAGTAACAGCGCATTTATAAACTGCCTACAAATTGATAAAATGAAAAAAGTTTTAAACGAACACCATTTACTTTTCTTGGATCAGTAATAGCTGGATCAACTGGAGTGAATTTGATTGGAATCAAACGATTTGCCTTCAAATGTTTTCCACTCATTGGGCAAGTCACCACTGTTGAGGGTTTTTCAATTTTTTTACAACTCGAAGGTGTTAGGTCAGGAATCCAAAAACTTGGTAATTTTTTATCTTGTCCGTTTGACATGTTAGAAATTGAAGCGCCGACAGAGGCACTAGTATTCGCTCCATCATGTTTATCAACTAATATTTTAGTTTCAGTTTTTAAAAAGTTTTTCAATTTAACAGCTTGTTGTTTTTGTATGAATTCTTGTTCATCTTTTTGTTTGTTCAATTCATATTGTTTCATTTTACGAGCTAAATCGCGTTTTTGATGGATAATGTACTCAAGAATAGCTTCCTTATCGTATAGATAACCATCTGGACTTGAAAACTTTAATTTTAAAAATTTTCTTAAAATTTAAACTCCATAACTCACGTTATTACTGGATTTCGACTTGGTTGCAATGATAAATTACAAGCCGACACCGAATTTACAGAATCTTTGCTGAGACGTTTAGATTGAGTTCCATAACCACTTGTTTCTGCATCACGTTTTCTTTCATGATATGAATAAACCGATGACGCTGTACTATTTTTGGCATGCCTTGTCATTTTTCAAGTGAAAAAATTGTTTTTAGAAATTCAAATAAACAAAATCAAAACAATTTTATTGAACAATTCTGTCATTTGTGGAAGCGACATTTTTGTCAGTGTATAACATCACGGAGTGTGCGTCATAATGAATGTTTAGGTGTGGGGAAAGCTTGTTGTGAGTTGTCTTCTCATAGTCGGTTCATTTAAAACGCCGCTCTCGACAATCAGACAATTTCATTACTTCAAAACTAACAACACAACCAACTCAATCCAAAAAGAAGCAGCATTTATTTACGCAGTAAAGTCCTAAGTTATCAAAATTGTTTCACTGTTTTGCATTTGGTATTGCTCCATATAGAAAATAGTGATCGAAATAATCATTGCTACGACCGCTATCGTTTAGGTAAGGCTTTTCATTTATTGAATGGCATTTATGCATTTTTTAAACTATTTTTTCTCGGTTTTTTTTTATTTAAAACACATCTAGTCAAAGCTAACCAAAAATTTCAATTTCTTAAAAACTTCTAATTTCAAAAAAATACACCCATCAGTTCAAAAAAAAAAAAACAGTTGCTTGGAGTTTGTGGAAAAAGCTTCGAAATCAGTTGATTATTGAACCATACGGTCGTTTGTGAAACCATATTTTTATTGTTATCAACAGTTCTAAAATATCAAAAAAAAAATGACTGATTCTTCGCCAACTTATGGACCATTTTTTGGAGTTCTGGGTGCTGCTTCAGCTATTATATTCAGTTCTTTTGGAGCCGCTTATGGAACTGCCAAATCTGGTACTGGCATTGCGGCCATGGCCGTCATGAGACCAGAACTAATCATGAAATCTATAATTCCTGTGGTCATGGCTGGTATCATTGCTATATATGGTTTAGTAGTCGCGGCCATTCTCGCAAATAATATCACCGAAGGGGGTGTTACGGGAGGTTACAAGTTATATAAAGGATTTCTTCATCTTGGAGCGGGGCTTTCTGTTGGACTTTCTGGTTTAGCCGCAGGTTTCGCCATTGGTATTGTGGGAGATGCCGGTGTTCGAGGAACTGCACAACAACCACGATTATTTGTCGGTATGATTCTCATTCTAATTTTCGCCGAAGTTTTGGGTCTTTATGGCTTGATTGTTGCCCTAGTTTTGGCAACTAAAAACTGATAAAATTGACTGAAAATCTTCACTTCACTTTTACATGCCCATCCTATTTTATCGTATACACTTTTCCAACTCATATTTATTCTTTCCATCATTTTTTCTTAAATTTTTTTTCAATTCAACTTTAAATATTGAATTTTTTTTTTTTTTTGTTATCTATTCCAAATTAATTTTCCCATTCAAGTGATTTTTTTCAATATTTAAACTAGATCAGAGAGTGAAATACGACCGATTTTTAACTTAGTAATTTTTTAATTTTAAGAAAAAAAAAATTTCAGAAAACGCCCCTTTTAATTATAACAAAAAAAAACAACAATAACGCTAATAATTTTTCTTCCCGTCATCATTAATCACTTAATTCAAAATAATAAGACAAATTGTGGCTATGTTAAAATCTTAGGTTTTTGATGATAATTTTCTTGTTATCATTCTCCTTAATAGACACTTCATTCTGCATTTCTGTTATTTTATTAGGGTTATAAACAAATTAAATTTAAAAATATGGATGCATGTTAATTTTCTTTGTTTGCTGTTTGTTTTTTTTCTCTGTATAAAGATTTCTTTAAAAATTGTTTATAATTTCTTATAAAAAAAAACACACATCAAAAAAAGTAGTATTTTTTTATTTAATTCAAACAGAACAATTATTTAATCAAGAATAATGGTTTGTGTATAATAACTATTGAAGATTATAATTAATAAATATTCAAGAAATTCTAATTATGATTGTTTTTTTTTCATTCAATTGACATTTTGTGAATTAAAAAAATAAAGTTTTTCCAATGGTTGTTTGAAATTTAAGATTTTAAAATTGATTTTAATAACATTTAAGAAAGGTTTTCTACAGGCTTTCAACTGTAATCATCAGGGAACCCAATCAAAATGGCATTCTCGTATTTCCTGTAATGAGTCAAAAACATTGTATGGCAACAAAAACGTTTCAATCCTAAATTCTCGAATATTGGTCTGCAGAGCAGAAACCAAATTAAAAAATTTTAATCAATAATAAAAACAAACTTGATTGAATCAACATCATCACCGCTAAGCTCTGCTTGTTTCAGTGATTCATCAAACGTTTCCCAAAGATGTCCAATAACTTTGCCACAAGTCCAACATCGAACCGGAAACAACATGTTGGTAATGTGGAAAAAAATCCTAAAACATATGTTTTTTGATGAAATGTATCATTATAAACCAAATCCATAGATGTCGCTGTTAATTCAAAAAAAACTGCGCAAAATTCAAAAAATCTGGATAAAACAGTGATATATCCATTATTTTTATATAAGCTTAACAGACCATTAAGATCTAACGCTGCTCTAAGATACTTGACAGAACTTTTCACGAGGCGAGTTGTTAGCCCATCGCTCTTCAATCATTATCAATTATTGCAAACAAAAAAAAAAGAATTTATTTGTAACTATAATGAAAAATAAAAACATCACATTGCGAAAAATCAATGAGAATTTATTTTTGTTTAAAAACTATGACTAATTTGTTTTTTTTGGAAACAAAAATTCAAAAGAAAAAAAAATACAAAAATTCAGGTCATTTCTAACATGAAATGAGTCAATAATATCACATATCTTCATCGGAGCAAGTAGAAGCTATCCTGAAAGTTGGCAATATATTGGTCAAATGGTTTCTAGAATTAAAGAAAAAGCTTAAATCAGAAATGAAATGAAAAATAGCTTTCTTTACTTTTCGGTAATAAGCTCGTTGATACGTTGGGCTAACAAAGCCTCTTCATCATCAATAGTAGAGCTAGTGCGAATCAGAACATTCGAATCACGATTCAAATTGAGCTAAAATTAGAAAAAAAATTAAGAAAAAAGTTTTTTTTACGTTTTGAAAAACCTTGGAATGGCGAATAGAAGATAGTCTTGATGAGGCTGTGTGACAAGCTGTATCGAGTATATCAATATCGTTCAAAGTATCTGATATTTGTCTCATTCTTTCGCTGATAATGCTTTCAATGCAACTATTTTGAATAATTTATAAATTGATCAAATTTCAAAAGAGAAAAAAAGTAATTACATAGTTTGTTTGCTGATGTCATTGAGTTTGTCTTGCATTTGCATTATTTTATTAGTACGAAGAATACAAGGAGCAAAAACGATGGCCAAAGAGTTAGCGTTCATACGATTGGTTGATTCTTGTTGTGCTACGCGGGCTAAATGAAATGTCAATCTCTCTAAAAGATCATAATTTTGTTTTGGCAGCTTGCTGATATGATTAAAAATGATCTGAATCCTTTCAGTTGTATCAGTAATAGTAGTGGCCCAAAGAAAGTCGTCATACAACTCATAAGTCATTAAAGGTTCTGGCATTTCTCGAAAAAAAAGCTTAAGACAACCGGCTAAAACATGAACCGAATAATGATCTAAATCAATTTCTTGTTGATGTGAATCAAAAAACTGCTTCAACTCATCAATACTGGTTATTCTAGCTGATTTTCTATAAATTCCTTCTGTGTAAAGTCCTTTGAGTTCGATTTTAGTGATTAATTGTTCCACAACCAAAGGAATACGGCATTCATCATTCACAAGCAACGCAAGAGAAGCACCAAATACAACTTTATTTGAAGATTTGTTGTTTTCACCACAAGCAGGAACTTTGATTTTTTCTAGACATTTTTTATGGCAAGTCAATTTACAGCGACGACAAACCCAGATCTTTTCCATTAACCACATATAAGAATCACAAACTTCACATACAGTATAAATGTTGGCGGTAGAAAGATAAAACTCGTGACCATAAGCTGAATGAACCTCTTCCTCTTTTTTATTTCTTCGAACTTTTTTGTTTTGTTTTCTTTTGTTAGCTTTTTTGAGATTATAATTATTCAACTTGTTTTCCGAATCTCTGGTTTTCATATTATGCATATTTCTCAATTCATCCATGTACCCACGAAAGGCATTTATCCCAATGATTACTGGGAACGATTTGTATGTTTTTTCTATCTGGCAGACTTTCAATAAAATCTTTAGTTTTGAAAAAAAATATAATTCAAACATTTGTTCAATTCTATCAATCAGATACCTGTTCAAAATGATCAATTAAATCTTTGTAAGTCAATCGAAAATAACCATCTTGATTTCCAACTGAATAAGTAGATATTAAATTAGCCTTAAACTCTTTTAGAGCTCTTTTGAAAACAATATCGACCATCGATTCTTTGGCTTTCTTCTTGGAATCATCCATTTCCCGCATTTTTTTCGATATGAATTTATCCATTCGCTGCAACTCATCCAAATCAGTAATCAAAACATCATGAGGATCAGTGAATTGTTTGACTCTAACCGATTTTGTGGCAGGGAGCTGCGTTTGGTGATTAATATCAACTCCACTAGCCATCAATGAAGTTCTACTGAACTCTTGATTTTCTTTCGCCAATTTATCGTAATTTTTTGTTTTTTTACCTTTACTTCGAGGCGGACGTAATGGATTAAGAGCTGAAAAAAAATTTTTAAAAAGTGTAAAAAAAATTCAAGCTTACTATTTAAAACCGTAGAAGTGTTTGAAAAATTAGATCCTTCTTTGATGCAAGGAATATCGGTAGACAAGTGTATACATTTACGATGAAACAATTGCTTGCATTCAGTACATTTTAAATGAGTTTGAGGTTGATTAGATGAAGATAAAATAGAATTTTCACAAATAGCACAAATTTCACCTAACTTGAAATTGTTTTCTTCTTTGATGAAATGCCTAGACAACAAGGTAAATTTTTCATCTTGTGACTTCGATTTGGTAATCACGGCGTTCTGAGTGAAATAAGGGTCATATTGTTGCTTTTGTGATTTTTGAATATCGAGATGACTAGATGAAAAGAAGCTTGCGGGAGAAAAAGTAGTCGTTAGAACGCCACCACCTCCACCACTACAACCTAAACCCAAATCATTATTCGATAAACTTTTATTGTTCATCAGATTTGTGCAGTTATTGCAATTATGTAAATTTGATGATAAAATATGATCTGTTTCGATTTCAGTTTTAGCTGAAGTCGATTGTTTGAGTTGTCGTTTGATAACTTCTTGATTCGAAGTTGATTTTCCAGTCATCATGTTTCGTAATGTAGCTTTGGCTTTTTGAATTGGACCAATCGAAGCTTGTTGTAACTCGTCTATTGTCATTGTTCTGCCATTATCAAGAATAGACAAACGATTCATAGATTCTAAATCTTGAGCATTGGCAATGTCAAGACAGTGCACCCCACCGAAATTGTTATTTGATGAAAGAAAATTGCTCAAATCAGAAGAAATATTATGTTCGTCAAGTTTTTGAATACTCGAAGCACTTTCGCTGTTAGTAACATATCCAGAGGACAAAATAAATGAAGAAGTTGACGTCGAACATACATTCGAATCGCTAAATAATTTGGTCAATTGTCTATGTTGTTGAGTATCAATTAGGTTAGTACTACTAGTCGTGCTTGAAATTGTTGTTGTTTCGAATGATGATGGAGATTCCAGACTAGTAGTAGAAGTCAGCAACTTGTCATCAGACAAAGATTTGTTTGCTTTTCGTTTGAACGAAGTTTTACGGATAGGAATATTCCGTTTTCTATTTAGCCGAACCTGATCATTGTTTTCAAAATCATCATCATCATCACCTCCTTCATCGAGATCAATTTCTTTATTATCTACTTCGTTGTCGATCAATGAGAATTTTCTAATAGGAATAATCAAAGTGTTTTCATCGGTTAAACCGCTCATTTGAGAAACATCAACAGGACTAAGTGAAATTGAGTATGAAGCAGCTTGTTTATTAGATTCTAATAAATAATAAAAAAATAATAAATTTTGAAAAAAGAATAAAAACCTTTAGAAACAGGAGGTGTGGCGCGTATGACCACCGAAACTGTTTTATTGACCTTAGATTGCATAAGCTGAGCTTTGGCTTCCTCACGGGCCTTAGAATGCTCTTCAACTATTTCATTCATTTGAGAGCGTATCAGATAGCTACGGCAGTTTGCTTGAAATCTAACGATAGATTTTCTAAGATTTGTGAACCACTTACGAGTTTGATAGGCTCTCCAATGTTTTTGTATAGCGTTAGCAGCCCGATTTTCGTATTGAGCAATCATTTTCAATTGTCTCAATCGTTTTTGAGCGATAAAACGACGAAAATATGTTTGTATGATTATTGCCGCTTTTCGCATAGCGCTGAATCGTTGATGACAGATCCATGTTCGAACCTAAAATTAATGATGATTATTTTTATTATTTACTAGGAAATGATTGATTCAATTATTATGTCAAATACAACAAAAAGTTATACTCCAAGTGCAAAACAAAAAAAACAATCAAAAAATGGGAGTATTTTTGCTTAAAACTTGAAAGCAATATATCACTAACCAGAACTTTTGAATAGATATAAAATTTAAATCAAACAAGATTATCAAATAAAATATAAAAAAAATTAACAAAATTTGTAAACACGTTTTTTATTTCAATAAGATACCGTTTTTTTTTTCAAAAAACTCTATTTGTTTTGCATCGAATTATTCAAAGTTCATTCACCCTCATTCTATAAAACTAGAAAACCCATGTTCAACATAAAATACTTGAATATTAAACTTGTAAAAGAAATATCAAATTTTGATATTTCAAAACTTATCAAAGATTTGATTACTGACCTAATTTTTTATTAGTATATACCATAAAATTGGCTAACCCTCCTTTTATTGAAAAACTGAAGATTACATTTTGTAAAAAAAAAAACTTACCCAACGTTGTAAATTTATTATACGACGTAAGATTTCTTCATGGAGACGTTCATCAAGGATTAGCTTTTCGCTTTCACGCATAAAAACTTTAGTTTTTCCAATTTGATACATATCAGGCGAAAGCTTCATTTGAACCAAAAATCTTTGGACATCCATTTTAGAAGAAAGTAGGCCCTTGGGCAGCAATATTCGATAGTGCTGAATAAATTCATCGAACGTCAATCGTACAGAATAACCAGATTGTCGAATGCGAACTGTTTCCAACATTCCAGTGTAACGAAGCTGTTGCAAAACTAAACGATCATCGAAATGATTGGGCATTTTTTCAGCGTTCGATTTGATACATCGGACAAAAAAAGGATTCGCTTGACTAAGCGTATCCATGAGCTGCTGAAGAGATTGTTGAAATTGGTGCGTAACAGTTGGAGTTTGTTTTCGAGTAGCTCGCTGTATAGGCAAAGGTTTCCCCATCGATAAAGACACGGAATTGGATTGTGTTGAAGGCCCAGACAGAAGTTGTTTAAGAACTTTAAAGTTCCGAATCGATTTTTCCCATCCGTATTTACGAACCAAATGAGATGAGGAGGAATAACGTTTTTTCCTATTTTTAATTAAAATATGATTATGTTTGTTTGAGATCAAAAATAAAAAATATGAAAAAAGTTTTCTAAATTTCATAGTGAATCATTTTTGAATAATTAATGAGTAAAGTTGGATGAATTTTTAAAAAAATCAAATAATCATCTTCTTTTTTAATAACATTAATTTTGTTTTCTTTTTTGAGAAAGTTTTAAAAACTTTAACTTTAAAAAAAAAATGATCAATGACTTGTTTTGTAGCGTGTTGTTCAATGAAAGAAAAATCATTAATAACTGTTTGTCCTCAAAATGAAGTGCACATCATTCAAAATGAAAAAAACTCTCACTGTTTTCGTAAAAACAATAGGACATAAAACATTTGACGGAAACAAAAATTTAAGAAAAAACAACAAATTTCGAAAATGGCATAGTCAGAAAAGAAGAATAATGTCATTTAATTGTTTCGTGGTGATGCGCACGCGAGAAATTTTTTTGAAACGACCAAAATCATTTTAGGAAAAAGTGAACAACAAAAAAAAAAATTTTACTCTATATGGAAATCAAATAATGAATATCATCACACATTACAAAATGAAGATATTTCATCAACTTGAGGTCAATTTTGGACTGAATAAATTTAAATTTTGCTCAACTCAAACCAAGTCCAATATCTTTGGAGCGAAAAATTTAAAACTATATATAAGTTATATTCATCATTTCCATTCTAGTGAAATTCTTTCATTTCAAGAAAATAGAAAATGAAAAACAAATTTCCATGTCTTTCAAATTGATGAATTGAAAGAGCTTTTTACGTTGTCATTAAAAAATGAAAATATAAAAAAAACTAATCGGCTAAAATAAACCGCTAAAACTGAATAACAGAAACATTAGATGATAGCGATCGAATTTCTTTCAAATAAATCACCACAAAAAAAAATTGTAATTCTATAAGCCCGATTAAAAAAATATAGTACCATCACCCAAAGGCCAGAATAACAAACATACATTAAAATTTTGTTGGCACGAGAAAGAACGCGAGCTTCAGACGAACATAGATGAGCTTGTGAACCATGAACTGGACAAGAAAAATTTGATGATGCCGTACGCATCAATGCACCATGTACACATTGAGGCGAATGGATCAATTGACCACAAGTGGCGGCCATTGCAGTTTGACTCGATACAACTAATACTGAAGGCTTCAAAAGACGAGTGTTTGATGGTTCATTTGTAGTTTGATTCTGTGGTTTATTGCTGCCTTTGCTTGCTGATGATTTTGAAATGCAATAATCCGTTTTAGTGAGCAATTGAAACAAAGGTTCATTGCTTTGTCTGCTGTTAGATGGGCCATTTTGGGAGTTTGGCGAATTGGATACAACGGCAGCGGAACAAAATTTATTCGTCATATTTGAAGCACTGTTATTGTTACTTTTTAAATCAAGCAATTTTATTGTAAATGAAACTTCAATATGAGGCTAATCAAAATGAAAAATTGAAATTTCCTAAAAATGCTAGGCAGAGAAAAATTCTAAACACTTGATGAAAAGAAACCACTAAAATCAAAAGTTGAATTGATAAAAACAGCATTCAAAAATGAAAAACCCAATAACCAAATACTCAAAACAAAGTGCAACAATAAAACCAATAAGAAAGTAAGACAAGTGATATAAAAATACAAACCTTGCATGAGCATTGTTCGGGATGTTGGTTGTATTTTTGTTGCTAGAAATGTTTCTTTGGTTAGAATTAGAGAATTCCTTAATCAAATATGTTGAAGATAAACCTGTAAAAAAATATAATTGATTTTCAAAAAATATTTTATCAAACGCACCTCGTTTCATTTTAGACAATTCACGAAGCTTTGTGAAAAAGAAATAAGCTTTGAAGAAAGCTTTTAAAATTTGCCATCGAAAAAGAGCTAAAGGATCAGAACAGACTAGTTCGCGAACAAAAGCCATTTGCGATACTTTTAAAACCGAAACAATATCTGGCCTCATTAAATCAAGATTTTTTTCTCGGAAATCTCGAATTTGATATTTGACTTTGCCGGCGTAATGCTTTATAACAAAAGCTGAACCACGACATGGAGGAACCTCGAAAAGTTGATTTGAGTTGTGATGATAAATAAACTTTTGCAAAACTGTTTCGTTGCTTCCACAAGGAAAATTACACTGATCATCAAGCAAATACAACAAACCGTCCGGCTTGTCTTCGATCAGCCGCAAACATTCAGTATTGTCGTTAAAGTCAATGTTTCTCCAAGTGATGCCTTCACGTTGATATTCTTCTTGTTCATATTTAAAAACGTGTTGGTTAAAATAATACTGTAACCTTTCATTGGCATAATTAATGCAAAATTGCTCGAAATTATTTGATTCTCCATAAGGCTATTAAAATTAATAAAAAAAATTAAGAAAACAAGATTTCATAGAGAAAGATTCAACATACGTTGCCGTTAGCAACATCTTCAAATCCAAATATATCTAAAACTCCAATACTATTGCCTAAATAAAAAAAAATTAATAAATCACAATATTTGTTTTTTAACGACTTTAGCAACCTTTATGATCACGAGGGTCTTTTTTAGAGAGTAAAGCATGATTGACTTGCATTACTATCCAATCAAACAGAGCTCCATATAGACATTTGGCCATTGCGTCCCGAGTGGCAACAGCGTCAGCCATTTTATAATTGATAAGCAACATTTCTCCTTTGGGTTTAGTTTTTTTACAAGTTAATGCAGAAGTAAGAGTTTCTTCTTTGACATTTAATAATTTAGAAATTATAGAAACTTCTTCGGGATTTTTTATCATCACTGTCTCGTCTAAATGATATATATTTTTCTTATTGAACTGCACATTTCCGAGGTGAAGAACAGCTGAAAGAACACGAAAACAAAGAAATTGCCGGCGTTTGCTAAAACCAACCATCTCCATAGATTGAGTAAGACGCGAAAACTCATGCCGTTCATCAATTCCTTCAAGTGTATAACATTTCGATTGATTTAAATAAAAATAATCTTGAGGCTTGGTGAGATAAAGTTTCTAAAAAAAAGAACTGATTAAAAAAAACATAAATTTTTGAAAAGTTTTCCAACTTCTTTATCTTCAGCCGATAGACCATCAAGCAGGTAATAAAATACGTGATAATTTCGTTCATTTTTAACCTGAGAAACTATTCGAGATTTTTCCAATAAATACTTCTGCACAAAAGCTCCATGAACAGCGCCGTTTTCTTTATAGTTGACTTGAATAAATTTTCCAAATCTTGATGAGTTGTTGTTGAATTTAGTTTTAGCATTGCCAAAAGCTTCAAGAACAGGTCCCGCTCCGAGAATAGTTTGCTCTACTCCAGATCCATGAGTTCCTTTTTGTGAGAGCGCTGTCAAGTGATGTAGCAACAGGTTGGTGGATTCAGTTTTGCCTGAACCCGATTCGCCACTGATAACAATGCATTGATTGGTGCGTTTACGAAGCATTGACTTATTTTCAAAAAATAAAAAAAACAAAAACAGAATAAAGATTTTAGAATTTTTTCTTCATAAATTTGACTTGATTGAACTAAATTCAAATTTATTCAATACATTTTTTTTGCAAAGTTCCAAAATTCAATCAAAACCTTAGGTCATCACTATCAGTGAATACTAAACAAGAAAAATAAAAGATGTACAATAGTAAAACATGGATAAACACACTTTCAACATTGAGAGATTAATATTAATGTAGCAAATCAATATGAAACGCCATTCACTGTCTGTGGTATGGTAATGTCCCTTTTTTTTCTAGTTAATATTTTATCATTGGATGTATGCGTCTATGCGTAATATATTGTCAAAGTTATGGATGCTTTTTTTTTTTGTTGATGAACCATTGTTATTATTATTGAAATGTTGTTCCAGGAATTTTTTCAACTGTTATTACTATAAATTTACTATCTTCTTCCACAACATTATTAGATAATAATTGTTATTGTGCACCATCATGACAAGAAAGAACATCATTGAATTATTTTCGTAGCACATAAAGAACATAAGTGAAAATTTTTTTGTATGACTTTAAGAGAAAAAAAATTATTTTTACAGCCATTTCAAAAGCAAGAAAATGCCGTTTATTAAAATTATTAAGATATCAACTTTCAAAATAAAATGAAAAAAAAACTAAAATGACAGAAAACTCTGAAATGTGACAGAAAGAAAAAAAATCATTCTCAAAACATCTCGAAGTATCATTATAATGACGCCATTTTGCAAATAAAAAGGATCAATCAAGAGAGTTCGATGATATTCACAAAAACTTGTCAATATCTATTATTTTAATGACGATTATAAAAAAGTTTTACTGTTTCAATTTAAATGGAACAATACAGAGAAAAATGCTCTTAACGAAATTCTCTTTTCAGATGAGTTTTGAAAAAGAAAACTAGAATGAAATTAAATCAAAATAGAGTAAAACAAAATTTTTTTTTTTTTAATTGAATGTTTATGTGCTAAACAAAACAATTATTTGAGATATTTTGAAACATTTCATTTTTTCCCATCTTTCTCTTGAACTTGGAGAAATATAAATAATGTTAATGCCAAGAGAAAAAAGTTTCAGGCCAGTAAATTAGATTGAAAGCTTAAATAAAATACCTGATATGCAGCATCTGCGATGGCAAAAATGTGAGGAGGTAAATCGCCTAAACGACGATTTTGATAAAGTTGCACATACTTTGGATTGTAGATTGGATAAAATGTGAATGGGTTGACGGCGATCAATATGGAACCCACGTATGTGTAGATATGATTTTTTTCAAACCGAGCCTTTTTAAAGATAATGAAAAAAATATTTATATTATAAAATTTCAAAAATTATATACTTTCAAGTTGTCGAGAAGAGTTTGCTCGGTTAGATCAGGCAATTGGCACAGATCGGGATATTCACAGTTTCGAGGCTGATATAAAAATCTTAAAAAATAATCACGAATCAATTGAGAATCATTGGAGTCGGACATTGATAGAGACCAAAGATTTCCCATCAACTTTCGTCTCAAACAAAACTTGTAATCCAAATGATGACAACCAACCGCCGATGATGTTGATTTATCACTTTTTTTTGGCCATAATAATTTCAATGCTATTGGACATTCTGAAGCACCAATACGACGCTCCTTACAATCTTGGCCACCTTGATTACCGATGACTTCGGCAAGCTCGTAAAAATCTGACCCATCGCTGAGACAAAGTTTTTCACAGATACAATCGACTATCTCTTTGGCTGTAGTCGTCTTTTCGGCTTCAATCGAGAGAGCTTCATAAAAGCGACTGTAAGAACCGACGTGCACTTGCAAAACATGTCGCTCCCTCTCACTCATTTTCTTTCTTTTTTGTTTATTTTGTGGATCAACAAGAAAAAAAAATATTTTTCTTGTCAAATAAATAAAAAAATATTTTTGAAACCAACAAAAAAAAAATAAATAATTGAGTTCAAAACATTAATAAAATCATTGTGTCATTGCAAAACAAAAACTGATCGACACTATTTAAAATTGAAGTGAAGTATTGAATTCTTAAAATTTGTTGAAATCATCATTTTGAGATTTTAGAAAATTAATAAAAACGTAAACAAACAGTAGTTTTCCCGTAAAAATAGAATCTAAAAAAAAAATATTAAATTGAGAATTTTTTTCAAAAATAAAGTGATTCTTGTTTTATCAGATAATTTTTCTATTTGATCGGCTTGTTCTGAGTGTTTGAAAAAATTTTTGAAACTTTCTGAAAACAAAAGCATCAATCTAACGGACAAAAGATTCATTTAAAATGCAAACTAAGAATATTTGGCATAAAAACTTATTTGAAAAAAACAAGTATTTCCTTATGATAGAAAAAATAGGGAAAAAACCTGACCACTGTATAAAAAAAAAATAGGCAATAGGCAAACAAACCAGGGGGGTGGAACATACTAAATAAAAGAAATAAAATTCTAATTTTGTGTGTGCAATCATCGTCTGTTGCAGCGCTTTAAGATTGGCAAAACGTTGGTTAACTGCATCTGTTATGATTCATCATTCACCCTAGATTGTGAACAAGAGAAATCTTAATCAAATTTATACAAAATCTTTTAATTTATAAATAGTGGGAAAAAAAAATTTCGTCATCATTTGAAAAATTATTGTTCAATAGATCAATTGTCCAAAAACATAAAAACTCATACCATTTTTTTCCCAAACGCATATTGTTTTGAAAAATTAATGAAAAATAAATGAATGCACTGGCATTGAAAATTGATTGGCGGCTGATAACTTTGTTTTGTTGTTGAAAAAAACAACAAACGAACAAATAGAATTAATGTAGAGAATGTATGAAAATTTAGCGCTAACTTGGCGTTTTTTTCCTCCCAGTGCAACACGCGAAAGTTGACCAACCGAAAAAAAACCTTTCATAAAGGTTGTGTTCAGCGGCAAAAAAAACAAGCACGTGTTGACAGGTAAATAATATTTTATTTCTATCAATAATAATATTAAGATTTTTTTTGTGATTTGAAAGATTTTCAACTGACAAATCAGTATCGTCGGTCATTTCCACAGTATTTTTGATTTGAGGGAATTCAATTTCAATCGATGACCATAATTTTGGCTTCGCTATATCGACAAAGTTTTCGAAAAAAGCCAAAAATAAAGCTCGTAAACAAATTACGCCCAACAAACCAAACACAATTCCAAACAACGTAGTGGACAAGAGAAACAAAACCCGACATAAACCCAGATAACCGCACATTGAACAATCTGATTTATCCACTGTTTTCATATTGATACAAAACAACAATTTATTCAATGTAGTCAATTTAAAAGAAGGGGACTGCATATACCAAAAATATTTGCATTGAATTTCATCAGAAAAAAAAATTCGAAAACTAGAAAAATTTTTCGAATTTTTTTTTCACACAGAGAGAGAGAGAAAAACGCCATCTGTATATAAATTAATGTCTTCCGAATGAAAAAAATATTTTCGACAAAAGCTTCGAAAATTTCAAGAAAAATAGAAATATTTAAGAAGTCTCCTAGTAAAAAGGAATATATAAGAAATGATGTAACTAAAAAAAATGTGTATCTTTGTTCAAGCATGAACAACACAAAATGTGTCAAAATAGAGAAAAAAAATTTGCTTTTTTAGTAAAATCAATTTTGACCTGATTTCAATGAATTTTGGTTCACTTCTTTCTTTCTTTCTCCGAAATCATTATGTCATTATAAATTATTGATATTTCATTCGGATAACGTGTTGTTATATTCGTCAAAAAGGAAAAAACGAACTTGTGATAATTTCCATTTTTAAGCAATTAATAATTTATAAACAAAAATAACGTTGTAATAACGACAAGAAATATAAAATTTAAAAAATATACAAATCGATTATCATCGTTGTTGAAGAAATGCTTCCAAAATATATTTTATGCAATTAATCAATTTTAATAGACAGCAGTATTTTTTTTTTTTTGAAAGCTATCAATCTTTTTCTAGCATAACTTATGTTGATGACATTTGTGTTTTAATTTTTATTTTTTAGTTTTATTCGAAATTTGTACTCAGTTGTTTGTTCAAATGTATTCTTAAGATTGAAATGAGTTGAGTTATCAGTATGTTTGAAATAGTGATTTGTTCATTTAATTCAATTAAAACATTAATATTCTTGTACCGATGTGATGATATGATGTGTCGTATGGTGTGTGACATAACATACTGCTATCAAATAAGATCAATTAAATTATCACCATGGAATGAAAATTAACAATTATTTTATTATGAATCATCAAACACACGTGAATATCAGAATTTTAGCTACACAAGCCAAGTAGTATAATTTTAAAAATAAAATTCCCATTTAAAAAGCAAGGAAATTTCTTTTCTTTTTTTTCATTAAAATCTTCATCAAAATAATCAAAGTATTTTTAGTCTCCTAGAAAAGTTCTTAAATCAAAAGCAAATCAAAATGCTTTTCATCTAGTCATCATCAGTTAGGTATGATATTTAGAAGAATTAAGTGAGAAAAAATTTGTTCAAATATTTTTAGAAACGAAACAAAAAAAAATCTAAATTATTTGTTTATCCTTGAACTTATACTTAAACAATTAAGTGAAGATAAAACGAACCACTGAATGAAGAAGCAAACAACCATAAAATTAAAAATGTCAATGTTAAATTGTAGTGCACTTGTCAACTTGCACGAGTAACAGAACAAATCAAAAGCAAAACAAACCCAAAAACTGAGATATTGAAAAAGTTCAAGAACTTTTCTATCATCATCATAAGAATCTTATGTTTGATATGGTTTGATCATATGGTTTCAAGTGGTATTTATTCTGGTGAAAAAATTTGTTTGTTTTTTTTTTCGATAACTAATATTTAATACCCTCTTTCTATAAATAGAAGATTTTTTTTCTCTGCTTTTATTATTATTAATTTTCTTTGTTGCCAAAAGTAATTTTTTTTTTCGCAAGAAACAAGAATTTTTTTTTTTTAAGCTTCAAACATTCATCATGTGTTATAGAAATTTTTGTTAAACACAGAAAACTTTGATTTAAAATGGTCGTAAATTTAAGTAAAAAAAAAAAAAATTCTAAAGCTGAAAATTGAATATTGATTGAAAATCAATGCTCAATTTGAAAAAAAAAAAATTATAAACATAAAATTTTTAGTGGCACAGGGAAGAGACTTTTTCAAGCCCAAATCACACAATCAATGGATAATATGAAATATTGATCATTCATCCAAAAAAAGATTTATTCTTCTGATTCAAAATATTATTTCAAAAAAAAAAAAAAAAAATAAAAAAATCCAATACAAATTAAAGAAGAGAATGGTTTATTTTAGTTTCTTTCATCACACAGACACTGAAAATGTCAAAATTTCATAAGTTCAACTAGGCGAAACAACTATTGCTATGCTTTACTTACTAAGAATCTAGCCAAATGAAAGAATATCTTTCAAATGCAGAAAAATGATGATGACGAATAGGATAGAATTTTTTTTAAAGAATAAAATTTTTAGATTTGAAAAAAAAACAATTCACGATAATATTATCATACACACATACATGAGATGATGAGAGAATGAATGATAAACACACACATACACACACACTCGTATAAAATGTTGCCGTTCAAATTAGGATATAATGACATGAATCAAATATGATTATCATTGCTTATTATCTCTTGCTATCTGTCTTTTGTCCAAATCTTTTTGTTATTGTTGTATCATCTTGTTGATTGATGTTGTAGTTGTGTTTTTTTTTGAATATTATTTCAATTGTATAGATGAAATTTTTCTTAATAAACAAAAAATCTAGTAGCTGTTTGCTTTATTTCTGGTAAATTTTCTCAATTTCGATTGGATTGAAAACTTCGAAATCATTGACCAGAACGGGTGGAAAGAAAAAACAATAATACTAATAAGAAACGAAAATCATAGTTAGCAAATGAATGAATGGATTGAACGTTTTTTTTCCGGTTCACACTTGATCAACAAGTGATTGTTGGAAAAAAAAAACTAAACAAAAATATCTATAAACGACACAAATATAATGTAATTATAATGGAGAAAATTGAAAATCTATAATATACCGTTTCTCTATATTTGATAATTTCCGAAACAAAAAAATACCACTAAAACTAAAAGAAAACTGAAGTGATTAGAGGAACACACACACACACACACACACACACACACTAGTAAAATTTTTCTGTGTCGAATGATATACTAGGATATTGCGTTTTTGTTATATATAAAAATCGTAATCACCATCAGATTGATTGATTTCGGTATATATAGATAAATGGTTTTGGTTTTATTAGCCAAACAAACAGTTTCAAAAATCAATATTTGTCCACCTTAACAACAACCATCGAAACAATAGACACTATTTAACAAACGATTTTTTTGTCAATTGATGGTGGCGGTGACGCCTGAGATTTTTATATGTTTGCTTTATTTTTGATGGTGTACCCTAGGAAACACTTGAAAAAAAAGAAGAAAATTCAAAACAAAAAGTCCAATATAATAAAACTTTGTTTTGGATAAGCCACAGACATAGGCGGATGTGTTTTATTTTTCTCCGCCAATAAACATCATAAAAAATAATTATTTGAGATTCAATAAGAAAGGTAGTTTCAGTCTCAAAAAGTGCCGTTCTAAAATTACAGGATGATCGAATTTCGCATAACTTTTTCTTACATCAATGAATTTATTTATTTGAAAAAGAAAAGAAACAGGCTAATCAAATGCATCTAGCAGAAATAAGACAACATTTTTTTTTTTTCAAAATCTGATTAAAATAACCGATCGAAACTATCATCATCAGCAATCAAAATGACTACTGTTCATATTTATTGTGTATACTGAGTATATAAAGATAATAAATAAATTTGAATTCTAAATTTTGAACAAGAAGCTTCACTTCTTGCCAAATATAACTGAATCCTAAAATCCATTATATGCCATTCAATAATGATAATTGTTCGAACAACAATTACACAAACTAATAAAAAAAAACTGCCAGCAGAAATAGCCAAAATTAAAACACATTGTTTCTTAATGTTCGTAAAAAAAAACCCTGACTACAATTCTCGAACATTATCCAAAAAGAAGCAAACTAATCAGAACAACAACCAAAACAACGAGAAAATGTTCATTAAAAAATGGAACGGTAAGCAGATGATTATTATGATCATTATCATCATCATGGATGAAAAAACGAAATGAAAAATACAAAAAACTTTCGAAGAAGGTCAAAGTTATTAGATTGGCTCGATTTGATGCTATAAACAGAAAGAAAAATCTTCAAACAAACAAAAAATATTAGAAAGAAAAATTTTCGCTTAAAGTTTTTTTTTTGTTTTGTTTCCACTTGAATTCTTTTAAAAATAAAAAACGACATCATATGAAATACGAATGTGATTATATAAAAAAAATTTGTAAAAATAAAAATCGTTAGGTCTTCTTTCTTTTTGGTCTCGTTTGTTTGTTAGCATTTTCATTTTATTTTATTTTTTTCTGACGCGACGATACAAATATCATTCGATAATTTTCTCTCAAATTATTTATATCCAGAAATAATAATAAAAAAAAATTGGTACAAATTAGAAAATTTTACCAAAGTTGTTGTATTTTTATTTTGACAACAACAAAAAATGAAAAGAAAAATACTACTCAATGAATAGGGAAAAAAAGATGTGTTGTTTCGCTTTCTATTCATTCTCCTGCAGTGGGTATAGGTCAATTAGTGTATAAATAGTAGAATTTCTAAATGATCTTTCATTTTAAAATCTTCAATGATTTTAAATTTTTTGAAAAAAAAAATACCAACTTTGAGCAAAACTTTAGATCATTCAACAAATCAGCCATTTGTGATTTAAAGTTTTTTTTTTTGTTGAAAATTCCTTGTTTGTTTTGATTTAATTTATCTGAAGATAAATTAAATTTATCATTGATATGATCTGAGTTTGAATTTTCTTCAGAAAGAAAATGCCTGATCAAAAAATATGACAAAAAATGCTTGATCATAGAAAAATTTCATCTTCACCACTCGACATGATGTTTATCGTCATCGAAAATATAAGAAGGAAAAAAAACTCAATTTTAAATGAATGGTACGATGGGATGGAGGGACGACGATGATGATGACGAAAAAAATCTACACTACAACAACATCGAAAATGATGATGGTGGTGGTGGTGGATAAACTGGTCAAACGGCAAGCACACAACAACAACAACATACCGCGAGAGGGTTATTGATAAAAGATTGTTGTATGTTTTCATTGGTATGGTAGTATGTTACTCATTACTAGTACACAACAAATTTTCTGGGATGCTTTTTGGCGTGTAAACAAAATAAATCTAACAAAAAATCGACTTGTTGAGCTTAGAAAAACTTGAGAAAAGAACGAAAGAAATGCTATACAAACCCTCTCGGTGAAGAGAAGAAATTAATCATTCGATGAAATTAACATGGAAAAAAAAACACATTTATCTGGTTTTGGTTTGAAATTCACAGCTCCAAACTCAGTTTTAGTGAGAAGTGAAGAATACAAATATACAAACTTTCGAAGTGTCAAAAACAATCCTAGAAAACACCGAGAATCAAACACACACACACACACCCATGTGGCAGAAAAACAACGGCATTTGTCAATTGTTTCTTTGAGATATGCTTCTTGAAATAACAAAACAATAAAAACAATATTTAACAAAAATATATTCTGTCAAGACGATTGTCATCATCATTTCTTCGAATATGTCACATTGAATGATGATTGAAACAAAAATTCTACTTAAAAAATTTTAAATAAAACAAATTAACACAAAAATCACAAAAGATTACTGGCGAATACCCAAACAGAATCAAACTGTAGGTGCAAATGTGTTGAATTGTGTGTGTGTGTGTTTTTTTTTGGGTATTTTTAAATATAAATCGAATGATATTTAGTTGGTTGCCAAAATGCACCAAACTTCTTGGAAACTTCTAATAATCATGTGGAATAATTTTGCTGAATCTCATGTTTTCAAACAACAACGAAAAATGTGTCTTGTTGATGATTCTGATTGGTGTGCTGTTGGTTGTTCATGAAAATACAACGATGATGATGTGGTGTTGATCATGGGGTTGGCTAGAAAAAAAAAACTTTGCTGATCACATATGGATGATCGAACCAACCAACTAACAAAAAAAAAAAAGATTCAACTTCTTATACAACCACCACCAAACTACTGAGCTGATGTTGATGTTTGTTTTTTTTTTTTTTTTGAGCTTCACCACCAAAACAAAAAAAACACAGTGAGCACGACTATTTGGAAAAAAAAAACTACACTCTCTGTTGAACGAAGAAAAGAAAACTTCGAATCGCTCCTTCTTCTCTATGCTGTTTGTGATGGCTGCGGCAGCGGTTGGTTTTTCGGCTGGTTGACGATCTCTCGTCGCAGCCACCGCAACAACAACAACGACCAACCATCTGCCGCTTATTTTAGTTTAACTAACTGCTACACTCCTCTCTCTCTCATTATAACATTGCGCGACTAAGCTCGACCAACAACGAAAGCAACAGAAAAACAAGAGGAATCTCCTTTCATGTTGGTTGGTGAGGGTAATGTTTTAGCATTGAACAAGATCATTTTACTGCTTTTGTCGTTGAGATACTAAGCAAAGATTACTTTGGCTACTCTTTGAAGAAAAAAAATCCATCAAAAGCGGTATATTAGTTCTGGAAATTATTTTTAAAATTTTCGATTCTATTTTATTTAAATTTAGATGATTTTTTTATTTATTTTAAACTGATGAATACTTTTCCTTAAAAAAAAAACTCTAAAGCTTTTTGATGCTTCAAGCATTTCTTTAAATTTTTAAGGATAGAAGCGCCCTCTAAAATTGAAGATAAATTTTTTTCTGTTGGTCCATGAAAAAACGCCATTGTTTTTTTTTTTATAATGTCTTGGAGTAAATTTTAATCTGTTGGGATTTTCGAGAAGATTATTTAATCAAACTTCTGAAATTTATTAACCAGAATCAATTACAATGTTGTCTCATGATAATGGTAATTCTGTACTTGAAATATACGTTTTATTACAGGATAGAACAGTGTATGTTACAAATTGTATGTCACATTGTAGGATGCTTATCAGTAAATGGGATTTTTTAAGCAAACAAGACTCAATGTACGCTTTTTATGGTTAATTATTGTTGAAATTTGTTTTTTTTACGTTGTTCTGGTTATGATAAACATTAATCTCGCCATAAAAAAATCAATCGAGCTGCCTGATTATTTTTCTATGGATGGAGACTAGCAGCAATCTTAAATGGGTGATGTTTGAGGAATGGAGTGAGAGAAAGAGAGCGAAAGAATACACAAAGCTTGTTTTCTTATGTGTTGTATCTTGGAGGCAATGAGAGGCCAAGTTTTGTTTTCGATTGGTATACAAGAGAGAGAGAGAGAGAAGCTCGCGCAAGTTTTTTTTTAGCAAGTAGCTACCAGTCTACACACTTGAGCAAAAACATGCCGCACAAATCTAACCAATAGTTTGCTGAGTTTGCTTCATAAGGCCTCAACAAAAACATTCATCATACCACCACATCCCAATATGCAACAAAAGACTTTCAATTTGCCAAGTTTTTTCTCATAGCATGCTTGTCATGCTTTCTTTTTTTCTAAGTTCAGATAATAAATAATCAACATGTATCATATGTGGGGGTGGGTGTGTTCGATTTAAAAATTTTATTTTTCAATTTGACTTCGTTTTTAATAATAAATGTCTTTTTTTTTTTTGAAATGGTCTACTTTTCCACTTATTAATACAATTTTTGATGAATGAATCAATGTGTTTTAATTAAATGATGTCAAAAAATATTATTTAAAGAGAATATTTCATTTTGCTGAACTTCTTCGAAAATAGTTTGTTTTTTAGTAAACAAAAATGTCGAACCGTTGTTCTTCAACTTTCTCAAACAACTTCAGTCATCTAATTAAAGAGCAAACATGAAATTACTTTATCAACAAGTGTTTATTCCAAAAGTTTATCATCGGGAATGGTTTCATCTGATGCCATCGCATATATGTGTTCAAAAATGCATCTACATTTTCTTATTACTCAATGGTAAGTTATTTCATTCTGTTTGATTGTTTGTTTTAATCTGTTTATCTTTTTTAAAGTCATTCAAATTCAAATAATTCATTCATATCTCATTTTTGCAAATCGAAAAGATATAAGAAAATGGAAGATGATTTTATTTACCAGAAAAAAGAATACAACACAACAATAATCATAGACCAACTTGAAGATGCGACAGCTATTGATTTTGATTATGCAAATAATTTAATATTTTGGACTGATCTTGGCTTTGAAACGATTCGAGGTCTCAATTTGTTTGATGGCCGTATTTTTGAAGTAGTTAATACAGGAATCGAATCTCCAGAAAGCTTGGCTTGTGATTGGATCACTAAAAAACTTTATTGGGTTGATTCTGAAACAAATCATATTGATGTTTGCAATTACGATGGCACTCATAGAACCGTTCTATTTTGGAAAGATCTTGATTTACCAAGAACAATCGTTCTTGTTCCAAGCGAAGGGTACAGCTGTGATTTTTTTCAATTTTAAAAGCTTAATTTTTTATATCAAGTATCATGTTTTGGTCTGATTGGGGAGAAATACCAAAGATTGAACGAGCGTCGATGAACGGAGATCCCATCACAAGAGAAGTCATCATTAAAAAAGATATTCTCTGGCCTAACGGTTTAACCGTGGATTACGAAAATAAAAGGTATTTAATTTGTTTAAATAAAGTTCATTTTTCTAATATTTTTCAAGGCTTTATTTTGCGGATGCTAAATTGAATCATATCAAATCAGTGGATTTTGATGGTCAAAACCAGGAAACAATCATTTTAAATGTTCCTCAAATTTTTGCTCTCACTTTATCTGGTAACATTTTATTTTGGACTGAGATGCAAAACACCAACAATGCCAAAAATAATCATCTACATCGATATGGTATTCATTATTGCAATAAAACTACTGGTGTAATTGGCCCTCCTTATTATGGATCTCATCATTATTATCATTCTCTTTTACCTTTGGGTTTGACCGTTTTTGATTCTTCAAGGCAGCCTCGCTCTGCCAATCTTTGTGATAAACAGAATGGTGGTTGTTCGCATCTTTGCCTACTTTCATCTGCAGATCCGTCTCATTATTCATGTGCTTGTCCTACTGGTGTTAAATTAATGGACGATGGTAAAACATGCCGTTCAAGTGAAGAGAAATTTCTTCTTCTAGCTCGAAGATTGGACATCAGACGAATATCGCTTGATACAACAGATTACACACCAGTTGTGTTATCCATACCTAACATGAAACATGCTGTTACTTTGGACTACGATTGGGTTGAAGGCAAAGTATATTGGACTGATGATGAACTTCATGTGATAAAAAGATCTCAACTCAACGGGTCGCAATATGAAACTATCATTTCTGGAGAGTTGATGTATCCGGATGGTATTGCTATTGATTGGATTTCTCGGAACATTTATTGGACTGATCCTGCTATTGATCGTATCGAAGTGTCTCGATTAGATGGTACATCTCGAAAAACTTTAATAAGGGAAGGTATTGATAAACCACGTGCTATTGTTGTTCATCCAGTCAACGGTTTATTATTTTGGACTGATTGGGGCACAGTACCTAAAATTGAACGAGCCGCTTTAGATGGATCGGATCGATTGATAATCATTAGTAGCAACTTGACTTGGCCTAATGGTTTAGCTATTGATTACGAGTTGTCTCACATTTATTGGTGTGATGCGAAAACAAGAACCATAGAAAGAGCTAAGTTTGATGGATCAGATCGAAAAGAGATTGCCACAGTTGAACGATCTCACATGTTTGGTTTGACTTTGATTGATGAATGGATTTATTGGACTGATTGGACACTTCGAACCGTTGAGCGTGCTCATAAAATGACTGGAAAAGCAAAAGAAATAATAATTGAAAATTTACCAGATTTAATGGGAATCAAAGCTGTTACTTCGATCCAACCAGAAGGCACAAATCCATGTGCCACAAACAACGGAAATTGTTCTCATTTGTGTTTTAATCGACCTCAACAACAATACATTTGTTCTTGTCCAAACGGTTATGAGCTTGACGCTGAAAATCCATTGAAAACTACTTGTGTCAAATCCGAGTTTTATTTACTGTTGTTAATGAACAAAAACGCTCTAAATCGAATTTCTTTTAAAACTCGAGAAATGAAACAAGTTGCTGTTTTAAATGGTTTCAACGTGACAGCTTTTGATTTAGATATAGCAACAAATATTTTTTACTGGATAGATTCTAAAAACAAAACAATTAATCGTTCATTCATCAATGAAACTACATTCGAAGTGATTGTTCAAATCGGTCTTGGAACTCCTCATGATTTATCTTTAGACTGGATAAGCAAAAATCTTTATTGGATTGATATTGAGTTTAAGCGCATTGAAGTTTCGCGCTCTGATGGATCTTTTCGGCGAGTTATATATCATGATCGAAATCGACATCCATATGCTTTAGTGGTCAATCCAAATGACGCTTTTCTGTTTTGGAGTGATTGGTCAGCTAACGGCAAAATTGTGTTTTCTTATTTAGATGGAACCAAGCGAAGAACTTTGGTGGACTCAGTAGGTCGGGCCATTTCTCTGACTCTCGATCATCACGAACGGAGGATTTATTGGATAAGTGATTTCAACAAAATTATGTCTGTTTCCTACAATGGAAGTTCCAAAATAACCTACACCGTTCCTGAGGGTAACAGTGTTCGTTTGAGCAACATAGTCGTTCATGATGATACAATTTACCTGTTGGATCTTTATTCTAATAATGTTGAATTCGTCAATAAAACTACTTCAAGTCTTCGTCAAACGAATAGTGACGTGTCACTATTGTTCAATGATGAAAAATTTTCTACTGTGACTGATATGTTTGTTTATCATTCTTCTGAACAACGTGGTTGGAATCTTTGCGCTGACAACAACGGTGAATGTGGACAATTGTGTTTCAGCAAACCTGTGCAAAAGCATAGTACTTTCGATTCTCAATGCGGCTGTGCCGCTCATTACATGATCGATCCACGTGACAATAAACAATGTTTGCGTAAGTTTTTAATGTTCAATTCTCTCTTATCTAATAATATTTTGCAGCCCCAGAAAATTTTTTGTTATTTAGTTTGAAAAACTCGATGGCTCGTTTCTTGTTCGAATCGGACAAAACAAAAGGAGAGTTCCAGGATATTGTTCTTCCTGCTCAAAGCTCGAGAAATATCAAATCATTGGCTTATGATCAAATTGATCACAACATTTATTGGATTGATGGAAAAACAATAAAGCGATCGTATGTAAGTGGTTCCAGAATAGAAATTGTTCATCAATACAATATTCAACCAATTGATTTGGTTATCGATCCGTATGCTCGATTACTTTTTTGGACATGTAATATAACTCATTCAATTAATGTTACTCGAATAATTGGAAAACCAATTACATTCGTTGGAGCTGTTCATCAATCATCTCAAGATCAACCCAATCTTTTAGCATATCACTATCGAACAAAGTATAGAATGTCTATTTTTCAATTTTCTCATTGTTTTTTTGCATTAGCTCTCTTTTTTGGACTAACCATTCAACTCAAATGCGAATAGAAAAAATAATGTTTCCAGGCATTAAGAAATTTTCGGTCATCACAGACAAGTTAAAAGATGTTATTGCTATCGCTGTTGATCAAGAGCTCGACTATCTCATTTGGTTCGATATTTTGCAGAACAAAATTGAATATAGTAATTTGAATGGTTATTCACGTCAAACGTTGCATCAAGAGGAGAATTTCTTTTCTGTCTCTATCGCAGCTTTTTCGCGTCATTTGTTTTGGATCGAAAAAGATCGTAAATTTATTGAAAAACTTCCTTTAGATTTGAATCATGGAAACAATAAGCAATCGATTGCTATTAGTCGACACTTATCTGACAAACAAGATTATCTAACTGATATAGTCGCCGTGGTGCAAATTAAAAAAAATTCATCTTATTTATATTGCAATGTAAGTTTAAAAATTTTTTATTTTTCGAAAATTGGTTTATATTTGTCGATTGCTGATAAACAGTTTTATTTTCTCGATTGACTTAATCCTTTTTTCGTAAATCAATCAATTGGTTTCTGAGGTTGAGCATGCAGTTATTTTTGTTTCAAACTTTCGTTCCCCAATTAACATTTTCAATATTTTTATTTAGAATGAAAATGGCGGTTGTTCTCATTTTTGTTTCATCACTAACTATCTAAATTTTAATGAAATGATGAAATGCGACTGTCCAATAGGACTTATATTGAACGATGAAAAAAAATGTGTCGATCGTATTGAATGCAGAACAGATGAATGGCAATGTCGTTCAGGAGATCGTTGTATTCGAGCGTCATTTCGATGCGATGGAGTTGTTCAATGCCAAGACGGATCCGATGAAATTGATTGTCCCAAATGTTCACCAAATCAAATTTCTTGCTTTACCAAAGATTTGGTTTGTTTGAACCGAAGTCATCGTTGTAACGGTATTAGTGATTGTTTGGGTGGCACTGACGAAGTATGTTGTGGAAATGATGAATTTCAATGCAAAAGCAACAATTGTATTGCCGTTTATCAGCTATGCGATTTCAAAAAAGATTGTTTTGATGGCGAAGATGAAGATCCTAGTAATTGTTTGAAAATAAATAGTTCACCACCTCCTCAGTCTACATCCACATCTAATGTTTCTTCAAAATCTTTTAGTTTTTTCTTTTTAATTATCATTTTCATTTTTGTTCTCTCGGTATTTTTATATTGTCAATGCAAGAAATACGGTCATAACGAAAATAAGGAATTAAATGTTGGGGCTAACGAAATTTTAATGAATGACCGCTCAGGCAATATTCATGCCAACACGATTCACGGAGATTCAAAAAGATCTAATATTGGATTCAATTTGAACAAAAACAAGCTTGATTGCAACACCTTGACTACAGCAACTACAATTCTTTCAGGAATTGATACTTTAACTCATGATAATATTCATTTAACAAGCAACACCAAAAATGCTTCAGCAAATCATTCTTTAGCTTGTCAAACGACTATGCAGTCAGATTCATTAATTGAACGAAACGTAACAGGAGCTTCAAGTACAAGCTCATCAGCTAATATAACTTATCCTAAAGAAACTATTAATCCTCCTCCTAGTCCAGCTACCGAAAGATCTCACAGCTCAACGCTTTCTTCGTCTCTTTTTGTGCCACGTTCACGTTTACGTAATAAAGAAAAAAGCAGCGTCTTTCAAACTGCCAAAAGTCGACAAAAAAAGACTCACAAAAAGAACAAGTGGAACAAGACATCTCTCAATCGAGGTCCGCCACCCACTCCATGCTCGACTGATGTTTACGAAGAACTCGAGCCTTGTAGCGTTAAATATGTTTTTTATGAATGTTCTTTATTTTCGTCGTTAGACAAAACTTAGTAATGTACATGATTATAATATAGGAATTAAAATTTACATTATTTACACTCTTCTTAATCCCTCTTTACAGAGAAGAGAGGATCCAATTGAGGACTGAAGGGGGGCGATGTTCTCTTAACTCGGCGTATCTCTCGGGTAGGTTGCCGCTCAATTTGACACACCTCATTAGGTGATCGCATTTTCTGCAGTTGCATTTCACCGATCTGCTCTGTTTTATCCTCGCGCAGCAGATGGTGAAATCTAGGCATGTGTCGTGGTTTTCCGACTTCTTCCCAATCGATGCTGCAGTTGTTCAATGGTGTCGCTCTCTCTCTTTGCTTCCGCCTATCTCTGCCAGATACTCCGAGTATTGCTCGACATTGAATTTGAAATTCTTCTCCCTTAAGTTCTGGCAGAGGCGCTGTCGGTTGACATGGTTGTGGATGTTCTCGTTTGAAACTACTAGAGGAAGGCACAGCATTCTCTTGATGAACCGGCTTTGTATCCTATCCAGCTCGGCCATGTGTTGACCTTCAGGTATGACAATATAACCTGCAATTCGTACGTCTTTGATTCGAAGAACCAAAGGGCAGATTTCACCGATATGCCCGATATGGCTGAGAATACGAAATCAATTGCCGCCGTCGCCTTGGTCTTCACTTTTTGAAATATGTCTTTTATAATAACACTCAAACTGAAATGGACAAATACAATTACAGTCAAATCTGTTTTTATGCGGCTTTGTTTTCTCGATTTTTATTGTGTGGTTTTTGAAAATGGAAGATAATTCACAAAATTATTAACATTTTTTTTATATTCTTGAACTCAATTTCATTACATTATATTTTATAATTTATCGTTCACTAGTCTCATTTTTTCAAAGAGTATATCTATAGATACAAATTCACTCCAAGAGAGCAAAGTGTTTCATTTTTGTAAATTTTTTCTTATCTTTGACACTAGAATTACAGAGGCAGTCATTTTGACTGCTCTAAAATTTTTTTCAAAATGAATTTATTTTGTTATTGTTAAGAACTTGTTGAATGACTGAATAATATAAAAAGTATTTAAAATTAATTTTGAACGATTTTACATATTAGTTATACAGTCATTTTGATTTCTTTTAGGTAATATAGGTATAAAAAAAGCTGCCGTATACTATAGTTCTAGTAGTTCTAGTTGTATTATACTATATATGTTGATATTATCTATTATTGATTATCAATTTTTATCTAATCTTGCAAGGAAATGAAGGTATTAAAAATCGAGCGTGTGTTTTAATTTTCAATTTGTATTTTTTGTAAATTGAAGGTAAATTTATTGAATTTTCTATTTTGATTTAAATTTTTAGAATTTCTTGTAAAATTTTTATGATAAATTTTAAAATATTTATTTTATAAAAACCTAATGTTGTCAAAGTTCACTTATGTTGAGATGTGTGTGTTTATTTGTATGAAAGTATACTATAGTTTTTCAGTTTTCTTCAACAATAAATAAATCATCACGCCGACGTGCGCTTAAAAACAAAAATTTTGCTGAACTTTCAGTCCATTTTATGGTCAATAAAAAAGCATGGGTTACAAAAAATATTTTTGAAACCTGGTTCCACGATTGTTTTGTTCTAGCAGTATAAATATGACTGGAATGGAACTTTCTTTTGATGTTTTACTAATTATTGATAATGCTCCTGAAAGTTTTTTAATAGAAGACTCGAATGTAAAATTAGTATTTTACCGCCTAATACGACCAGCACTTTACACATTAAATGCATGCTGGAAGCTAGTTTGGTCGGAATGTGTTATCAGTGGAAGAACCACCGATAACGCATCAATTTTAACAACCGAAATCGCTAGCACGTGAAAATCTTGATTCATGTTTATCAAAATATCGAAAAATATATTTAATCCGAGCCTTTCAATTCATCAAAGGCATCAGAAGATGCTAAAGAAGCAACAATTAAAGTAGACTCAACTATTTTGAAGAAGCCAACCTTTCAAAGAGTCCTCTTTATTCTAGCCTTCCGGTGGAGAGCGTTGTGATGCTTGCTTCTCGACATCCATTTTCTTTGAAAAAAAAATATTGAAAAGATTAAATGAGCGTCAAGACTTGTATTTTAGAGCTTGTTCATTTTATTCTTTCGAAAACAAAGTGCTTATTCTTAGAAAAACTCTTCGCAAAAAATACAAAAAAAAAATGATTTTGAAAAAATTGAATATATTAAACTTCAAAACTTGTATCAACTAGAACAATGGAACAATGAGCATTTTATAAATTTGGTGGGCTTGCATTTTTCCAACGGTTTTGAGTTTGTACATAAAGATGCCACTTATTTTAGTTAGAGAAATTTAATAAATTTTTGTAAATTTTGTATTTTTTTTTTTGTATTTTTTTTTATCTGTTATGAGTTTGAATTCCTTTTTGTTAACTTGTATTTATTTTTTGTAAATTTGTATTGAGTTTTGTTAACTTCTCTTGATTTTTTTAATTTATTTGTTGTAAATTTTGATTGATTTAATAGAAAAAAAATAAATTCAATTCAATTTTTAGATGGGTTAAAAAATTATTATATTTCATGGATAATCGTTGGTTTTTGCGTTGTTTTTTATGCATTTTTTTCTGCGCTCCCTATCCCTCGCATAAAAACAGGCTCAATTGTACAGTTAACTCGAAACAGAAAACTAAAAAATTAAGAATAAACTTAAAAAAATGAGAATAAAAGTAAAAAAATTAAAAACTGCTGTAAATGGCCCGAGTTGTGCATGGCCCGAGTTGTCTGGTTACCGCCTCCACCACCCACACCTCGCTACTATTTAAGCAGTGATCCATCTTCACCAGAAACGGAACAAAGTTTTTTGAGATTAAACAATAATTCATATTTTCTTCGTCTGTCACCAGTTTAAACAAAAAATACTGTGCTGGTGTAGTATCTTATAATATCAGTAACTCAATATGTAATATATGATTGTGTTAATGATAATTGATATTAATGAAAAATAATATCTTTGCACCCTTATAAATTTGTGTAATATATTACAAGATAAATTTTTAAATAAAAAAATTTGTAAATTTTAAACATTTAATGAATATTCTTTCCGCAAATTATAATTTTTAGAAAAGTTTTTAAGAAAACATTAAATCATTATGAATACTAAGAAAGGAATTTTCGAAATTACCAAAAGAAATTGAATTATTATTTGCGATCACCATTATGTTCTTTTTGTTGAGGTGATCTACTTCTCGAACGAGTGTAAGCATTAGATCTTTTACGATCTTTCCGTTCATCTCGAGAACGATGACGGTGTTTAGATGATGAATTATAAGAATCTCCACCGTCCTTACCAAATTTATGTTCAGAATAATTGTCATGATTTTCTATAATAAATTATTTTGAAATAAAATAAAAAAAACAATCCTAGCATTTTTAATACTCTCATATCGATCCTTGTGGCGATCTCGGTCACTTCGATGTTCTCGTCGTTTTTCATCTCTATCTCTGACACGTTCTCGATCTTTACTTTTGCTCCTTCGACTTCTATCACGATCTCTTCGAACACTTAATCTATCTCTATCCCGATAGCTTCTGTAAAAAAATGAATTTAATATTTAAAAAGAAAAAAAAATACAAATATAATATACTTTTCATCCCGGTCTTCATTGTAAAAGTTTCCAGGTTTATCACCTAAGCCTCCACCTTTGAAAACCAAAATCATCATCATATTAAAAAAAAATTTAAATTCAGTTTTACCTAATCTTCTTGGGAGCCATCCTTTGACAGTGCGACCCCGTTCAACATCCACCAAAACTCGACGTCCTTCAATTTTCTTACCATCTCCATATTTGTAAGCAGCTGTACCAAGATTTCACAAAAAATAAATCAAAAAACTTTTACCCCCTCAAAGTCATCAACTTTTGACAAATGAAACATAAAATTTTAAGCTTCTTTTTACTATCTCAACTGCTGAAACTTATTGACTTATATACTTGATAAAAATCGACCAAAATAAAACTGAAAATTAACATTTTAAAAATTGTGATCTTTTAGAAAAACTGAACTAATTTTCAAACTATTACCACTAACTTTTGTTTGATTTTTAATGAGAAACAATTAAAAATGTTACCTTTTACCTGACTTGTTGAAAAAAAAACTTACTGAATTTTTTCAGGTTTTTTTGCGCGAGCTTGATGCAAGATTGAAAACTTTAACAATATTTTGCAACTATGCATTTTTTCCTAAACATCAGGTAAGGATTTATGATTAAAACTTACGCAAACTCTTACCACACAGATGAAAATGGTCAAGAGATTCAAGTCAAATCGACCTATAAAGAAGGCACATTGGTACTTACAACAGAGTTCGATTTTGACTTGATTTGATCCACTTTTTCAAATAACTGACTTGTTTTTTGGGTTCGATTTTAGCAATACAACAGAAACCTTACCTATAATTTACCTGATATAACTTACAATAATAATTTACCTAATAAATTTGAATAAACGAGAAGTTGAAAATTTAGTCGTTAACGATCCTGACTCATTTTCACGCAAAAAAAAGAAGAGCAACTCAAAAATGTTGAAATAAAAAAACTTACAATGCATATCTTTTTCATTTTCATACTCAATAAAAGCATATCCCTTAGATTTTCCTGATATTTTGTCATGTATCATCATTATCTAAAGTTTGAAACAAAGGTAAAATAAAAATTCAAGAAACTTGAATAAACCTTTCTTATTGGTCCAAAGCCTTCAAATTCTCTTCTCAGTTTTGACTCTGAAATTTCAGTATTGACTCTAGCAACAAATAGAGTTTTAAATGGATCACTAGTAGCATGCTGGTTATTATATGGATCCCCTGAAAAATAAATAAAGTTGTAAAGCAAGTTTAAGTTAAACAAAGTTTACATAGCGCAATGCCTTGTTCACGAAGATATGTAATTCTTTCGGCTTTTTCACGCTTTTTTCTCTCGAATCTTTCTTCACGAGTTTCAATTTTTACAGGGAATGGAGTGTCTTTAGGATCCTACATTTAATAAATCTAATAATTTTTAAAGTGTAAATATTAAAAAAGCAACCTCAAAAAAATGAAGAAAAGGTCCCACTCCATTATAGCCTTTGGTTTTCTTTTCATGATTCAATCGAACAACTGGTGGAAGATATGGAATCGGTTCACGAGCTTGAAACAAAGCCAGTAAATTTGGTGGTAAATACTGAGTCATATTTAATAAATTTTTTTTTCAACTCAATAATGAGACGTTAGAAACCTAACATCGAGTGCACTGCACAATGCCGACAATAAAGGGCCCAAACATATAAATAGTAATTATTTGAAAAAATTTTAAATTAATTTTTAAATTTTAATAAAAATAGAAGAATATCATTTAAAACAAATAAAATTAATTTTTTTTTGATAAAAAATGAAATTTAGAATAAAAATTATAAGATTAAAGATTTCTTAAGATGCACGCTTTTGATGTAGAGCCCCTACTAATGAGTTGAAACCCAAAACGTGTTTGGTGTCATTTTTTTTCCAAAACTAGATTTTACCAAAATGATCATTCCAATTCGGTGTTTCACTTGTGGCAAAGTTATCGGCAACAAATGGGAACCTTATTTGAATTTACTACAAGCTGAATATACTGAAGGGTGAGAATTTAGTTTTTATATGAAACTTTTACTCATAGTTTTTTTTTAGTGATGCCTTGGATGCATTGGGTCTCAAGCGATATTGTTGTCGACGAATGCTCTTGGGTCATGTCGACCTGATAGAAAAATTACTCAACTATGCTCCAGTCGAAAAATCGTAAATTGAGCGTTTTTACCAAGATGTAAATAGTTTTAAATAAAATTCAATAAAAAGTATCAACAAATATTTTACAAAAAAAATTTTATTTCAATTTTTAAGCCGTTAAAATACAAGCACCACCAACTTCTTTAATTTTCTTTTCAGCGTTTTTGCTGAAAAAACGAGCCTTCACGATTATGGGTTGCTTAGGAAGATCTCCTTTTCCAGAACTTTGAAAAACCCTTGATTAATAATAAAAGATGTAGATTAGTACTCTGGAAAGTTTGAAGTTAAATAAACAAAATTTCTAAAAAAAAAAGCACTAAAAATTGATTTTTGCCTCGTTAGACACCAAAGTGACAAAAATGATACCGACAAATTGGCAACACTGAGGCGAAAATATAAAAACAATAAAAAAAAACTAACATGTTTAACAAGATCGACAACAGGTGCTTTTTGACGATCCTTGGCATAATGTTCACGAGCTTCGTTTCCCAAAAGCGCCCACAACTTTTCGACATTGATTGTTGGACAATATTCTTTCAAGCTTGTTTTTTTAACGTGAAAATTCCTCATACCAACTTTACCAAAGTAACCAGGATGACTGTTTTAAAATGAAAAACGTTATTTTCAAATAAAAATAAATCTAAACATTACTATTTATCGAAATTTATTCGATGATGGTCAAGCCACCAGCATTACCACGACCACCAGGATGCTTACGGTGTTTTCCAATCCGTCCATGGCCATGTGAAACATGTCCACGAAGTTTTCTTGTCTTTGTTAATCTAGTAGGCTTTAAAAATTGATTTAAAAAATTGAAAAAAGGAAAATTTCAAGGCATTACCATGCTTAAGTGTCAAGCAGAAATTTTATGATGAGCGGAAAGGGAAAAATTCAACACTAAGCAAAATAGAGAAAACGCTTTTCATATGGCTCGTTCACATAGTATGTTTTCAATCAGTATTTTGTACATGCGTAATATAAACTAACTTGATTTTTTGTTTTTAAAAAAATTAAAATAAATTTTGAGAATCAAAAGCTTTTAGGAAAAAATGTCGTTACAATCATCAGGATTTTCATTTGGTGCACCGAATAATGTTTCCTCGTCGACGACTTCATTTTTTTCAACTCCTTCTCAATCTTTTGGATTTGGAGCGACCAACACTGCCCCAACAACTACAAGTTCTCTCACATTTGGAAATTTCGGAACCACAACGTCTCAACAGCCTCAACAATCGACATTTGGAACTTTTGGAGGAACTAATACTATGGGTTTTAATAATCTTAATACAAAAACAACTGGCTTTGGAATGTTTGGAGCCAAACAAACTTTGGCAACGACACAACCTACTCTTACTTTGACACTAAATACAACATCGGCCACTGCCACGACTACAACTACAACGGCTTTTGTTGGATTGGGTAATTTTAAAAAATATCATCAATTTTGGAAAATGAAGAGCGTTTTTTTCAGGTGGTACGTCTTTACCTAGCATGAATGGAAAATCAGAGGATAGCCAGTCGAACAAAAATAAATCATATCGTGATCACTTGGTTCCTCCAGAGATGATGCCACTTATTGAAAATATGAAAAAATTTTTAGAAAAACAAAAACAAATTCGCGATGAAAATGCACATGAGCATTTTTATCTACAACCAATTTTAGACATTGGTACTGCCATCGAAGATGTTCTCAAGGTTCGATTGAATAAGATGGATATTGAAATACAAAAAAATGCTAAGGCTATTGAGACATTGAAAAAAGATACTAATAAACTATTAGATAATGGAGAGTTAGTTTATCGAATTTCGCGACTTGATTTGCCAATATCAAACATAGCTGAAGTTATTGTTCAAAACAATTTTGTCAATTCAAACACCCATCAATATTTTATGGAATTGGTAGAAAACTTCACTGTTCAAATGGAACAATATTCTGAACAAATAAAAATGCTGAAATCTTTATGCGCAACTTCGCCTGACTCTAAATCATACTCCTATGAAGAAATAAACCAAATCATCAAAAAACAACATGAAAATTTTATTGCACTCGCTTCAAAAGTTTATTTGATTCATGAATATGTTAATAAATTGCGAGCTGAAAAAGTTCCAGAAACGGAAACAACATTCTCTGTAACAAAAACTAATTCAAATTTGGCCAACAACCAGTACGGACCAAGTCCATTTTTAGTTAAAAACAATATAAATATGCTCGGCTGTGATGGAGATTCTTTAGAAGCTCCACAAAATTCTTCTATGTCATTCAACCAACCTTCGATGAGTTTACAAGGAGGAAATCTTTTTTCAACTTTTGATAAAAAGTAAAATTTTTCTTTTATGAATCGATGAAATTTTGCCTTGCCAAATGAGGATTAAATTGAGAATTATATTTTCTTTTAACCTGGCCAATTACTTCATTTGTTTTTGTTGAAGAATTATCGCTGGGACCATGTAGCAAAATCATTGTACGTTGGCGTTCTTTATTTTCTCGAGCTAAACGTTCAGCTCTCAATTTTTCAATCAATTTTTTAGATGCATCACTGCTTGTTGATGTTTCATCATCACTTGACGCATTTTGGTGTTTTCTTTTTCTATGTTTTTTATGACGGCTTTTTTGCTTGATCTCATTTTCTATTTTTTCAGGTTTTATTTCCGATTTAGTTTTAGAACCCAATTTCGCTGAATCAGAAGTTTTTTTATTTTTATTCATCACAGATAAATATTGTTTCATATCTTCCAATGGATCATTAAGTAATTTGGTTCGTTCATCTTTAAAATACTTGGAATCTGAATTTGAATCTAAATTTAATCGCTCTTCATGCGATTTCAGGTACCATTCATTATTCGCCGTTTTTTCATGCTTGTATCTTCCATCAAGATAACTGAAAATACCAGTATTAACTTCCCATTTTCTTGCTCTTTCTTTTTTCAATTTCTTTTTCTCTGTGAACAATTTTGTTCTGATAATCTTCAAATAAATCAAAACATTTGGTTGATTTTGATGTTGTAGCGATATCTTTGTTTGAAACGCCAGCTTCTCGCATTAATTGATTGATTCTTGCTTCATTTTCAGCAAAATTTATTTTTTGTTGCTTTTCTTGTTCATTTTTTTCGCTTTCTCTTCATCTCTACGAACTCGAGCAATATTTTTTTTAGTTCGCACATGCCAAGATTTATGATGCAATATATTCATGATATAAAAACTTTTGTTTTATTGTAACCCAAAAAAAAATGATTAAATAAATAATCAAAAATTAATTATTGAAAAAATATCTACACACATATAGAAAAAACAATCGATTGTTTTAATATCGATAGTGACACACTATTTGTAGCTCATCGTTATTAAAACTGAAATTCTCCAAAAAAAACCTAATTTATTATTTTAAAGAATAATTTTGATCTCTTTTAATGGCCAAATTTCCACTTATTATTAATTCGTATAATTCTATTTATTATTAGTTTTACTAGTGTAAAATTATTTTCAAGTTGCAACCCAAAGCTCAACTACCATTTTAAACCTATGAGATGCTTTATTTGTTTACATTTGAATTCAATTTTATTTATACCGTCATTCAATTTCTTTCTCAACAATCATTTTAAAAATCAAAAATTCTGTTATGATAAGCAATAAAGAAAAGCGTTTCTCTCATGCATCAACCGATTTAAATGGACCATTGGGCAATAACATCAACAATTTACATCCTTCAAACTTTGGTTTGGTTGGAAAAAGTCAACATCATAATAATTATCTTAATGCTAAAGATGCTCATTTAAAAAAATTGATTAATGATAGAAACAGCCATAGCTTAAATCATGATTTTTCTCAATTGTATATTAGCAATTTAAAAGGTCAAATAGGCCAAAGTTTTACGCATGGAAAACCTTCAGGTAATGAACAAGGATCAAGATTTGAGCAACAACAACATGCATTGTTTGAAGAAATGACCGCTTACAAGAAAGATGCTTTGGAAAGCAAAAAACAAATGCATCAAATGCAAAAGGTTAGTTTTGTTCGTCAAGTTTTTTTTAAAAAATTTAATTGGGAAAATTTTTAAAAGTCTATCGTTTTCTGGAACGACTGTACGGAGTATTGGAGAAACAAGTGGCGCAAAACTCGTGATGACAAGAAAAAATTAAATGATGAAGTGAAGCAACTGAAAACTCGTCTCAATCGTTTGGAGCACCAGCTTCAAGTTTCAGAAGAAAAACGATTACGCGTTAATGATGAAGTAAATTTTTTGAATGAAGAAATTTCTCGATACATGTGTAGGTTCGAAGAAGAAGGCACTGATTTTTCCTCAAAATCTAAACACTTACAAGCTTCTTCCTCTTACTTCAATTCTGACCGTAGAGTGGATTATCGTAAAAAACATCGAAGGAAAAAAGATTTATTTCTAGAAACTAAACAACTCGGTGATGGCCACCAATCATCGAGCAGTGGAGAGGATGATCGTAATCATAACCCTCAAGTTTATTCATCGTTATTGACTCATAATGAAATCCGAAAGTTGCGTCAGAGCAATGAAACAGCAGCTGGTAGTTTGACAAGTTCAAAAAACATTTTTCGTCAACATGAGAGATTATTTGATAAAAAAATAATGAATCGAAAACGTTTTTCACAAGTGGTTATGCTTGATGAAGACGAAATATTTCAAATGAATCAAGAAATTCCTGCCAATTCGACATTACGAAATAATGATGATACTTTAAAAGGAAGCATTAATAAAAGTTTATCTAATGATTATTTTACTGTCAATACTAACTCAACAAGACCACGTTTCATTGATTTCGTTCACGAAGAAGCTTCAGGCGAAGAAGAAGACGGTTATATAGATCGAATTAAACCGGGGCAGTTTTTCAATGATGATTTGCAATCAACTCCTCTTCATGCAAGTTCAGGAAACAATATTAATAATTCTGTCATTTCAACAATAGAATCAAGTTCGCAAAGTGCCAACATTGAGTCTTCGAGTTTGAATAACGATCAGCTGCAGAATCAAGAACTGAAAGAACATACAACTTGTGAAAAGGATAAAGATTTATTGAAAAGTGATCCTCAAATTGAAAGGCATAAGTTTGAGAATTTTGAAGATGGAATCAATCATGATGATGAAGACGATGATGAGGTTTAAGCTTGTTTTTCTATCGGAAATTTTATTAGTATGTTTTTTTAAACCAAAAAAAAACAAAAGCAGATTTATTTATTTATATTAAACTCATCATACCTCGTATTTACACTACGACTAATATTACTTAAAATCTATTTAATGTGAGGTGTTTTTAATATATCCACTCATGTTTTTCATTAAAATTATATCTGTGATTTTTATTTACTTTTCTTAATTATCATTATTGTATAACAAAAACAACAACGCCAAACACGCACTGTGCTTAACAAAGTTTTTTTCAATGACTTTATTATGGTATAGCGAGTAACAAGATACAAATTGAAGCTCTTGAAATGTTTTAGATTTAATAAATTTGTAATTTTTTTTTAGCTTATCGTTTGTTTTAATTTGTTGCCATAAATTAGTTTTTTTTATTATAAATGGAATTCATTTGGTTTGCCATATATTTTTAGAACAAATGTGTTCTTACAGTTATTGAGCTTTCAATTATTAATAAAAAAACTTTTTTAAAATGAAAAATATACTTCAATTTTTTAATTTCAAATAGAATCAAAATTTGAGAGCATCGATTTGAAAAAAAATTTAATCAAGTTCCACTGTAATTGATTTTGAAAAAAGTTTTCGAACTCAAATTTGAAAATTTATTTACATATTTCGAAAACTTACCTCCATAAAATAAAATCATAACAAGTAAAAACAATGATTTTCCATATTAGTTGACAATAATGATAACGTGTAAAAAACAATAATAACAAGGATTGATCAAATCAATAAAAAAAAATTGGAAGTCTTCAAATTTTCGATTTTTGAACTAAAAAATTATGAAATTAAGGATAACTTTTAATTTATCATTTTAGGCCGAAACCCTCTGGTGTTGTCAGGAACAGTGGGTTGTCTGATTACAGTAACTAAAGATTTGGCTTGTTTTTGATCAATTAAATTTTTGAAATCTATTTCAATTGCAGGAATTTCAGAATCGTCAGTTGTTGAACACAATTCTTCATTCGTTAAATTGATATTTAACTGATTCAAAGATTCAAGATTTAAATCTGTTGCATCCGGTGATTTCTCCCCAAAAATCCTTTCTCTAGCTTTTGAATACTCAGCTTGCTTTTCTTCAAAACTTTTCAACAAAGCTTTCTTCATATCATCTTTATTCAATTTGTTTTCGTTTCTTATTTGATCAGCTTTTTTGTTAGGACGATTCAAAATTCTAAGCCCTTTTACAAATTGCGTTCGCGTTTCATCTTCTAATTGAATTTTTGGTTGTTGATCAATGGGTAAAATCAAATTTGATTCTGAAACCCGTTGCAAAATTTTTAATGCATTCTGGTCGTTAGATTTATCTATAATTGATGCGATGTCACCGTCTTTAGTTTTATCATCATTTATATTTTTTTTCGCTAAAATACTTGAATAAGTAGGTTTTTTTTTAGATTTTTCCGGTATCACATAGTTCTGTAAAAAAAAGTTTTTTTCAAAAGTTCAATTTTCATTAAACTCACATCTACATCTAAATCTTCCCAAGAATCGCAAACACTTTCCGTCATTTTTTAGCCTAGATTCTAAATCTAAAAAATGTCAATATTTTTGATAAAATATCAATTTACCTAAAAATTTGATTTGAATATAATTTCAGGATAAATAAATCATAATTGCATAATAACTCGTGAGTTCAACTTGAAACTTCTTTGGTATATCACATCAGAATTTTGTTAAGAAAAAAAACAAGTTAATTAGACCTCCCAACATCAACATAATCTCGTTATCGAGAATTCCATTTTAAAAAAATATTAGAAAAAAAAGATGAAATACAAAATTTAAAAAATTTGAGACGAAAAGCTCTTGACACGAATCAATGAAATAAATACTGTGCCACTTTGTAAACATATCAATCGAGAGCGAAACCATCGATTTTCTAAATTTCTCCTTTGTTAAAAGAGACAATCCTCTTTTGAAATTTTTTTTTTGAGTTGAATTATTTATATTATAAAATTAAAAAAAGATTATTCATAAAATAATATTTTCAAAAAAAATTATCTTAAAACAATGTAATTTTAAATTTTTTTTCTAATTAAGATTATCGAATAAATCATTAACTGTGTGTATAGCCCCTTCTGGGTTACAAAACATTGCAATACAATAGTAGGACAACACTCAATTCAATGAAACAGTCATCATCACGGCGCATTGTTGTTGATACTATGAACAATCATAATTATTGAAAACAGAACAAAATTATTTTATCAACCAGAATTGTCAAGTAGAATTGAAAAACTTTATCAATTTAAAAAGTTTTTTAATTTATTTTTAAGCCGTTTTTAAAAAAAATTGACATAAATTATTTTTTTACAATTACGATTCATCAAGCTAAGCAAGTTTTGTGTAATGCGTTTTGAAAGTTTGGACTGATTTTGAAGAATCATCAGCCCTTTAAATAAGCGATGTATGTTGAAAATTTTTGATTTAAGTTGGAGATTTTTTTGATGAAAACTTTCTCATGATAATTCAATACTATCAGTTGATATAAATTTTTTAATTGAACTTTTTTTTATAATTTAAGTGTGAAATATACTTTTCAATGAACTATTACAATAAAAGAAAAAACAATATGAGCACTTTACAGGTAAATTAATTTAATTAAGTTTCAATTTTGATTCAATTAAACATATTTTTCAGAAAGCGATTGACTTGGTTACACAAGCAACTGAAGAAGACAAAAAGAAGAATTATGAAGAAGCATTACGACTTTATAAACACGCTTGTGATTATTTTATGCATGCCATCAAATGTGAGCTTAGATTTCATAATTAAATTAAATTCAAACAATTTTATTGAAACAGATGAAGCTCAAACTGACAAAGCTAAAGAAAGTATTCGAGCGAAAGTTCTGAGTTACATTGAGAGAGCTGAAAAGTTAAATGAATATATTAAGAACAAAAAACCAAAAAACAAACCTGTCAAAGATACAAACGGTAGTAACAGCAAAGATGATTCGGACGACAATGATGACTCTGATATTAAAGATGATAAAGAAAAAAAGAAATTGATGGCTCAATTGGAAGGAGCTATGGTGATAGAAAAGCCTAATGTTCGATGGGAAGATGTAGCTGGTTTAAAAGGAGCCAAAGAAGCTTTGAAAGAAGCTGTGATACTACCAATAAAATTTCCCAATTTATTCACTGGAAATCGTAAGCCATGGAAAGGAATTTTGTTATTCGGCCCACCTGGAACTGGAAAATCATTTCTAGCTAAAGCTGTCGCAACAGAAGCCAGCAATTCTACTTTTATTTCGGTTTCATCATCAAATTTAGTCTCTAAATGGTTAGGAGAATCTGAGAAACTTGTCAAGAATTTGTTTGAGTTGGCTAGGCAACATAAGCCAAGTATCATATTTATTGACGAAATTGATTCTTTATGTTCTACAAGATCAGATAATGAGTCAGAGTCTGCTCGGCGGATAAAAACAGAAATTCTGATACAAATGCAAGGTGTCGGGCATGACACCGAAAATATTTTGGTTTTAGGAGCCACCAATATACCATGGATATTAGATTCTGCAATAAGAAGACGATTTGAAAAACGTATCTACATACCATTGCCTGATGAAGAAGCTCGATACGCTATGATCAAAATGAATATTGGGGAAACGCCTAATTTGTTGACTGACAACGATATGAAGGTTTTAGCAAAGCGAACAGAAAATTTTTCTGGTGCTGACATTTCAGTTTTTGTTCGAGACGCTTTGATGCAACCTGTACGCAAAGTTCAAAGCTCGACATATTTCAAAAAGGTTTTTTTTTGTTCTAATAATTTTTTCTAAAATTATTAATAAAGGTTTGTGGGCCATCACCGAGAGACTCTAAAGAAATGGTCAACGATTTATTAACCCCTTGCCTAGCAGAGGAACATGGTGCGATTAAGATGTCATGGACCGATGTTCCTGGTGATAAACTTCTTGAACCTAAAGTTTCGATGGCAGATATGCTTCTTTCATTAGCCAACGCTAAACCAACTGTAAACGATACTGATCTTGAAAAACTCGATAAATTTATGCAAGATTTTGGACAAGAAGGATAAGAGAAAAATATTAATGATTTTTGATTTGTGCTATTTTTATACGATTCACTCAGGCGTCTTATGATTCATTTAAATTCTAAAATTCAGAAATACTATAAATGTTCTGTTTTCATAAACAAAATTTTCAAAATTTATTTTCAAAATCTTAGAGTCAAGAATCCAATGACCAACTTCTATCACGCCGTAATTTCGCTGATTTTTTATGCAAATTTGAAAAAAAATTCAGTCGGTGAAAAAATTAATTTAAATAAAGAAAATTTTGTACAAAAAAAAACTTTAAAACTTGAAAAGTTTTTTGTAATTTTCAAACATTTCATGTTCATTTGGAAATTCGTCTTTTAGCTTTTCAAAATTTTCAGCAGATTGTATTTCGTTGAATAATCTATTAAACAACAAATAATTGGAATCATTTTGTGTCAGTCCTAAATCTTCGAAAACAGCCGCAAGATAGGAAAGATCTGTTCCTATTTGTTTACGAAAGTTTACCATCAAGAGCGATGCTTCTTTATTTTCATTCAGTTCAGAATTGAAGTTGGATAAAATTTTTTTTATACTTTTGAAAAAATATTGAGAAGTTTGACGGAGTACGCTGTCAAGCAACATTTCAGTTGGAGCCGTTTCTAATACTAGTTGTTTCGAATTGAAGTTAAAAAAAATGTCTTTAGTATATATGAAAGCAGTTTCAAATGAAACATTTTCACTGAAATTAAACGGTTCTAAATGTTGAGGCAAAGTCAAAAGATATTGTCCAATTTGAGTGATATACTCGTTAGGAGAAATTGAAAAAGAACTGCCTGTCATAAAAGTTTGTCCATCCTCATATTCATCATTAATCAATGACTTGCTATTGTTGAAAAATGATAGCTGGATAGATTGTTCGAAATTGTCCAAATGAACTTTAACATATTCAAACATTAAATCACAAACATCTTGAGCTATTTTTTTGATCAACTCAATACATTCATTAAACGCTTGATTCATTAGCATAGTTGGTGTATGAACGTATTGATCAATGCGAGCTTTCATTTCAAAATTTGAATCCAATTGTAGAATAAACATATCAAATTTTCGAAAACTATCAATAGTTTTTACTGGAATTGATTGATTAGACAATTTATCTTCATTGTTATCGTTTCCCAAAAAGGAAACTAATATTGAATGTATTAGTTGTTGAAAATTTTTGAGATTATACAAAAATTCTGCTATAACTTGAAACAAACACAAAGCTTTTTGTATACCTGTCCAGTTTGGATTTATTTGAATTGTTTCATTCAAGTTTGAGCTAGATTTTTTCAATGATTTTTCCTCTCCCTTCAAAACATTAATTTTCTGTTTATTATAAATTTTACTTGGCAATGAATTGAGAAACTTTAATAAAAAATCTTCAATTACATCTTCAACTATCAAAATTGGATAAGACTCTAGGTATTGCTGATAATATTTTAACGAATCACGAATTAAAGCAAATAATTTGAGAACACATTCACTGCAAGCCAAATTTTCATATTCTGATTTCATTTCATCAAACTCTTCTTCTAATCTTTCTTTTTCAAATTGCAAAAAAAATCCATTGAATTTACAGAAAGGTTGATAAATTGTAGAAATAAAACTATTCACTGATGTTATTTTCTTGAAAAATTCATTTATATTTTGTTGTTCGTTACAATACTCTAAAATGCTTTGCTCAATATTCTTGACAAACAGGTTGGTGAATTGTTTCAACTCTATCAGAGATTTTTGTTTTTTGATTTTTAGTTTGTCGTTTGAAATTTGATTCAGACAGTTATGAAAACAGAATTCGATTGATGGATTAAGAGACAAAAAAACATCAGAAAAAATATCCGATAACATTTTCAAAGACATAAAATAATCATTAGGATAAATAAACTTCATACAAAAAATAGCTTGCGTTTTCCAATTCGTCAACAATTTTTCATAGAAGAAATTTAACCAACTTAACAAGGAACCATGAACATCAATTGTAATTTGTGTGGCCCAATCTTTCAACAGTTGATCACGTAAACAGTTATGATAATATTGCAAAAATCGATTAAATCTATGGAGATCTTTGAATAAGTTGGAATAAAATTCAACAGAATCTGAAGATTTGGATGAGAAGCTATCTATTAAAACTGGTTCGACAATTTTTTCGAAACGATTTTTTAAATTTTCAAGCAGTTCTAATTTTTCTAAATGCTGACTACCGTCTGAAGTGCTCAATGATAGCATTTCTAAACTTTTTTGCATATTCAGCAATTTTCTTGATATTTGAATAATTTCTCCGCTTTCAAAAACTTCATCGACATCCAACACTAAATTTGTCCAGTTGTTAGCTTCTTGTAAAGCTTGGAAAGTATCTTGCATGCGTTTTTTAGCCTCATCCATTTGAGCTAAACTTTTTATTGTATCCAAATGTTTTTGTTCGGCACAAATTAATCGGGCCCGAACATCGACAATTTGGTGGCACAACTCTGAAGCTTCACGATGCAAGACATCAGCTTCGCCTACAACTTTAGGAATAGAAAGAGCCATTTTCTGAGCGATCTCTTCCATTGAATTATTTGTTTCCTCAACCATTAATTGCAATTTAAATACCAAATCATTGGCGATTTTTTCCGCAGTCATAGATTTATTTTCTTGAAAAATTGAATTGATCCATTCTACCAAAACAAAATCATCTCGAGAAAAAACAGAAAAATCCTATTAAAAAAATTAGAATTATTTATAATTTTAAATATCATTCAATTGACTCACAATGTTTTCCATTTTGATGAAAATATTATTTATTAAATCTACTGATAAAAACTTATAGCTTTTCCTAAAACATTCAAAATAGATCCTTTAAAAAATGATACACATCTTACCTACTATCGATATCCTCATTTATTAAACAATCGATATGCGCGTTTTATTTAAATTTTCAAATCTATTTCGATTAATTCTTTAGATTTCATAAAAATATAATTCTCGGTTTTATTTTTAAATTTTCTTGAAAAAATTAAATTTTTGTTTTTGAACATTTTGAAAAAAAAATTGAACAAAATGAAGTTAATCTGAAAACCATAAGCTATCACGCAAAATGTATTGTATTTGTTTTTTTTTAAATAAAAATTTTATTTAAATATTTAATTATAGATTTTTCAATCTTTTCAATATTTACAATCATTTAAAATAAATATTTACAAACTCACAGATAAAGTATTGTTATTCATTCATAATTTTTAAATGAACCGTTCGTTAATTGAGATCAAAAATTTGGCCTGAAAGTTCAGCTTTACCATAAGGAACAATTTTTGAACACATTGTTTCAACGTAATCTTTTAAATCATCCGAAGAGTCTTCTTCATTTTGTGAGGATTGTCTTAATACTAGATTGAGTTTTTTTTCACCAACGTATCCAAAAACTATCGCCATACCGTTTGAAGTTAAGGTACAACAACTGATTTCTTTTTTTGGTTCATATATCCATAAACATTCACCTTTAAAAAAAATTGAAATAATAAATAGAATAGAATTACTTTACCAGTGTCCAATGACCATATTCTCAATTGTTCATCTTTACGACTAGAATTATAAGAAAGAAAAACATTGGATTTTAATGCAGGTTCCAACAAATCCGGGGGTGCCGTGTGACCAGACAAAGTATATCTAAAATAATTAATAATTTTATTTGCAAATAAAACAAATAAATTTTACTTGATGTTTCCCGTGGAAAGGTCCCAAATTAAAACATCATTATTTTCTATCCCGTTAATGACACAACTTCCACATTGAGCCGATATAGCAACAGAAACTGAATTAAACTCAGGTTTCCATTTTTTAAACAACGTTCCACTTTGAAGGTCGTAAACTATCAAAAAGTTTTTCGATGAGTTGTTGCATTCCTTCAGAAATTTGAAAATTTTTATTCAAATATTTTAAAAGAATTTCTCACTTGGCAGACAGAAACTACATAATGCCCATCATCGCTGATGGCTGAAATTGTTGTAATGAATTCATGATGAGGCATGCGTAAATCGTATAAAAGTTTCCGATTAAACAAGTCCCACACAAGCAATGGAAATGGTTTTTGTGTCTCATCGCCACACACGCAAATTTTGCCATTGGCTGAAGTCAACAAACTGTTGAGAAAACGATCTTCACCCGCTTTAAAGGTTGTTTCTAGATCCTTGAAATTAAAATTTTTGAAATATAAAATTTTATAAAACAAATAAAAACTAACCCCAGTTCCAAGATTAATCATATTGACATACATTCGGTTACGCGACAAAGCAACTACGTATTTGTCACTATGAAGACCATAAAAGGGCATTTTTTGATTCATTACACCCTTCAGTTTAGATTTGAGAATAGCTTGGTCAATATCAAGCATCATCAATTCTCGGTTGCACAGAATAACAGCTCGATATTGGTCGACCATTCGAACATCGCGAGGTTTCGGAACTTTTCGTATTGTTCGCACTGGTTTTTCATCATAAACACTCCATACAACTAATTCATCTGATTCAGTCGATATGGCAATTAAATAGAAATTTTCCAAATTTCTGGCTTCTTCATCATCGCAAAAATCGTTTCGCAAATGAAATAGTTGCGTAAATGAATTGGCACGAACTGAATTTGGATATTGATTAAGATTTATATGGCCCCTTGTAGGCGATATGTGAGGCTGGGCACCATCAGCACTTGATGAGTACGGTGAAGGCGACGAGGCAGTGGGGACAGGAGATAAAGATGTAAACGGAGAAGGCGATCCAACTGTAGTTCGAGCAGGTGCTGTCGAACTACACGATTCATGAGGCTTTGAATCAGGGGGAACTGTTTCAGTGATTGAAGTTTTCTGAGAAACCGAAGATGATGGCGCAATGGCAGTCGAAATTTGTAGAGTTTCAGAATTAATTGTATCTGGTTTTTGATTAATTGATGCACTTTCAGAATTGGGGTGGCCATATGGAATGCTTTCAGCCGATTCTTTACGTTCTCTTTAAAATTTTAAAAAATTTTTAGTTTCGTATTTTACAAAAAATAAAATATTACTCACTTTGTTTTTGAAGACTCCTTGGATGATTTTTTTACTGACGAACAAGTATTTCCCATTATTTTAAAAATTATCGGTTTTATAATATAGATCACCAAATGATGATTTTCTTTTCAAAATCAATTATAATCTTAGCGAATTTGAATATGAAATATCATTTTAGTTTTTCCCCGAGAATGAAAACATTTTTGACATTGAAGTAGAATAAAAGATTTTTCAAAGTTGACGGAAAAAAAACACAAACAATTTGGACTTCTGTAAAATTTTTTTTTTTTAATAAAAAGATCATGAGATTTTTTATTTATATGATTTTACAGTCTGATGAAAAAAAATTCAGAATTGTTTCATCAACTATCTTAAATGATTGGATCAACATTAGGTTTCTAAATTTTAAAAACATGATAAAAAATGAAATCAAGTTCATTCGGAGCCATTCTGTAAAGAAAAGAAGTTCAAAAAATAATGAGCTACCGTGTTTCTTTCTTCAACAGAATCGTGTATGATGAAAGCGAATATAAACGAAATCTAAAATAATAATAATAATAATAAAACAAACGCTAGCAAACACAAGCATGCAGATGATATATCAGCATGATTTTTTTTTTGCATCATAATAATGCTAAAATGCCTGGTGTATAGCTTACTTTTCACCGGTTTTTTCGCTTGTTTGTTTCCATTCATTTGTTCATTTCAAATTAAACAAACGGCATTCAACAACAACAAAAAACGATATTTTCGGTACAAGAATAGAAAACAAATAGAAATACAACAGCAACAGAGACTAAAAATACACGAAACTTTACAACAATAATCAAGAACAAATTAATATTTTATATAAATGTCCCAGAATCAAATTCTCAAACTTTTGCTTAAAATAAAAACTTCCTTCACATTCATTCAATAAGTTGGTCAATAAAAACTGAGAAAGTCAATTTCAATAATGGAGAGTCTCAGAGAATCTCAAAAAAAAACTTTGTTTGTTTCTGTTTCTTGAATGTCACATTATTATTTATTCTGTTTTTGAATTTTTCTCTTTTTCAAGAAAAATCAAAGGTTGCCTGTCGCTAAACATTTAAATGAAAAAAAAATATCTTTGTCTTGATGCACTGAGTTAAAAAAAAATTTACTAGTTATGATAATTTTTTAGAATAAAAGTTTTTTTTTGCTTCGACGTCATTCACTTTGAAATTCTTTAAGCGAGTAGAAAGTAACAAATTCAAATGAATAAAATAACACATTGAATGCCTATAGGCTGATATAAATTGAATACCTATAGGTTGATATAAATATTGAAATAGAACCGAGTGTCAACTTAGTTATTTTTATGAGGATTCCTTGCTGACAATTGAGTTTAAAAAGAAATAAAATTGTTTAGCTTAATAAATAAATTATTGAATAAAAACTCAACTGTCTTTTTATATTTAAACTCTTTAATTTATGTTTTTTTATATTTTTTAAAGCTTTTTTTAAATTAATCAAAAATGAACGTGATAAAAAAATAATGACACTAGATACTTCAAACCAATCTTATTTGATAGATATCTCAAAGCTCAATTATTAGTAATTTCAATGAATTTAGAAATGAATGACTATGTAAATTGTTGTTATCTGATAAGAAAAATATTATTTACCTGAGGGTTATTAGAATAATTTCTTCATCAACATTAATATCAACTTATGATTGAAAAAAAAACTCAACCAATGTATTGACAAATAAATTACGAAATTTGGAACTTAAAAAATACGAAGTTAAATCAAAGTCTTCTCTCATTATTGATTAATTTTGATTTGATTTCAATTAAAACTTTTTTTTTATATCAAGATTTAAGTACTTCTTGATTGTGAATGAACAATAAAAAAAACCACCAAACAAAGAAAAAAACAGTTATTTTGATGAAGTTCTTTGTTCAAGATTTCTCTCAGTTCTCTCTCTCTCTCTCTCTTTTCACTATAGGATCGAATATTCTTTTAAAGCTGATGTTGGTTTGCCCGTTGAATTGTACTAATGATGTGTAGTGTATTGTGATGAATTTATATTTACCATTTTTTTGTGTGTATAGGGCGTTTGCGCCCCATCAATTTTCATACAGTCAAATGAAAACAGCTCTGATTTGACCGAAATGAAAAAATAAACGAAAAAACAGTTATTCTCTCATAGCAATGTGAGAATTTTTTACATCACATTGAATTAAAAAACTATATAATGATAGAGAAACAAACACATCACGATTACGTTTGATCAGCTATATATAGCTTACGATTCGCAATATTATCATTATATATAGTTGAGTTTAGAAAAAGTAAATAAAAACACTTGTTCAAAAAATAAACTAAGTAACTATCTAAAATAATCAAAAAAAAATAAATAAAAAACTTGAAATGAAGTTAATAAAAAAAAATTTATTAAAAATTCAAATTTTATTTTACAAACATTTAGAAACTCAGGCTTTGCCTTTGCCCTTTTTTTTCGTTGGTTGATCTTCAACTTCTTCTGGTTCAACTACATCCTCGGCCTTTGTGTTCCGAGTATAGATCAATTGGGCATGATGTTTTTCAATCAATCTTATTAAACCTTTGCTATGAAGTTCACCTAAAGCACGTTTCGCCAACGATGCACGAACTTTGAGACGTTCAGAAACTAAACTTGGTGTTATCAACTTGTAAGATGGAACTTCTTTAACAAATTTATCATAAGTTGATTTATCAAACAACACCAAATTATTAAGCTTGTCTCGGACTTTTCCTTTGGACCACTTCTGCAAAACAAATAAAAAATATTCAAAAATGAGCAATTCACATGGAAAATGAACCTTCTTCTTGGCTTTTCCTCCACCAGATCCTTCTTTCTTGCCCTTCGAGGGAGCCTTTGAATCTTTTCCCTTTCCTTATCTTGTTTTGGTGGCTATTTAAAAAAAATTCAACAGTAAATTATCATTTAAAACAAAAAAAATCCTTACCATGTTGTCAATTTAACAACAAAAAAAAGTGTGACTTGAAAATAGGAAAGGGAAAAACTTTTCTTTCGGTTTTTTTTACAACTGTTTAAAAGAAACTTTCTCTGATAAATTTTTCAAAAAAGTTTTTTGTGAGTTAGCACTGCTCTCTAGTTTTTTCAATTATAAACTTAAAATGTTTTCACAGAAGAAAAATAGATAGAGCCTCATTTCATACAGATACTGAAACCAGAAAGAGATTGGCTTTAATGAATTTGAATTATAAATGTTCCATATTCTACTCAATTTAATCAAAACTAATTCACTTTGAATGTTCGAAAATAAACTGTTTAAAATTAAAAAAAAAATGTTTGAAAATAGATTTTGGCTTAGTGTAAAATATGATGGAAGTTAATTCAAATTTCATCGCCATCATTCTCAGTATTGGACTAATAAAAATCTTTTCAAAAGAATATGAATTTAGTGATTTTGTGACAATTGGATTAAAAAATAATAAATCTTGGGTAGCCACTTTTAATCATCTTCTGTATTTGAACACAAAAAATGTAATCAAAAATAATGATCATGTAACGAAATTCAGTAGAAAACAACTCAAAATCATTACATCTGATTTGTTTCCTCAAGCTTGGAAAAATAAAAAAGGTAGAAAATTTTTTCTAATTTATAAAAAAGTTTTGGCGGAAGGTATTCTTGATCATTTCTTGCTTATAAAAGCAATGGACAGTTATTATTTCCAATCGACTGATTCATTTTTCATCGAAATCTTCACCTGGTTGAATCATAATAAAAACATTTTTATTAGTGCTAGCAATAATCATCGTCTTGCTTCGATGAAAAAAAAATTTTCCAATTCTAATGCAAAATATGATCTCTATATGTATGAAGATGATGTTTTGGAGAAACTCATCTGTTATATGTGTATCAAAAGAAATATCATTACCCTACTATCAAACAGTCTCCAATGCAATGATGTTCTAAAATTTTGCAAATTCCAAGCATATTCTTTCAATTTTGATTTGGTTTTTAGTAATCATACATCGAGTTCTTCACAAATTATTGGAAACTTTATAGTTTGCTTGAGTTATTTAAAAAGATTTTGGTGGCCAAAACAAGCCAACACAGCTATGATGAATACACCAATTGTAAATGCACCAACATTTGTACCAATAGTTTCAAGCATGGTAATCCAGGCTGTTATCGTTGGTTCGGTTGTAGTGGCTATTGTTTTTTTCGTGGGTATAGCTTCATTGCTAGTTCATTGTAGGTCTGTCCGCGTGAGTTCGTCAATAGCTAAGAATAAAAAAAAGAGAAAGCTCTTAATGCTATCAAAAACAGTATCCAAATCGATAAAAGAATCCAAATTTAAAAAAGAATTAAAATTAAAAAAAGAATCTGAATCGAGAAAAAAGTCTAAATTACGAAAAGAACTCAAATCGAAAAAAGAATCCAAGTCGAAGAAAGAATCTAAATCCAAATCTAGAACTTTTACAGTTATAACAACAACAAATCTGATTAATTGTAATAAAAAATAAATTTTTCAATTCAATTACAAACGAACAAAAAATTTTCAAACTTTTGCGATGATTCTCTTAAAAGATAACATTATTCACAAATTGAAAGGAACGGTTGTACCATGTTTGGTTTTGAAAACAAAAAGTAAGCCTAAATTTTTTTATCCAAGGAAACTATGTTTTTCTATTCAAGGTATAAGATAAAAAGTCTGCAAAATTGTATCTTTTCCAAATTTTCATCGATATAGTTAAAAATAATATAATTTTTAATTTGAATATTTAAAAGAATATTGTCCATAATTTAGAAGAAACTATTTTTTGTGCAAGTTTCTTAAAATTTGATGGAAAAGAAGTCAATTATATTCCGAAACACGGCTCTAAATCTTGATCTGTTAGTTTTAATAGATTTTTAGTGTCAATTTAATTTATGAAAGATAATGCCGTTTTACATAAATAAGTTGATCAGAAAGAAGCTTTGAAACTTTGTCATATTTGTCCAAATATTCAATTATTTATTTTTTTTTGCCATTGTTCAAACAATCGCAATTTGCAATTCATCGATTTGAGAGTTATATCAAATTTTATGTTGAGAACTTTATTACGTAAAAATAGTTTATTAAAAAAACTGAGAATTTGAAGCAACAAAAGGAAATAAATACAGTTGAACTTTATAAAAAGTATCCATTTCTTCTTTTTGTTTTCCTTATGAAAACTTATTTCCAGTCTCTTACAAAAATTTTGACAAAAGATTTCAGGGTATAAACAAAATCATTTAACTTGAATATGATTACATATTCGAAACAGATATTTTTACCGCCAAGAGTCATACATTTCACGAGAAAAAAAGTTTATTTTATGAAATAGCCATTAATTTGATTTAAAGCTGTACTGGTGATTTTGAAAATTTGTAAAAAGAATAAAAAAAAAGTAAATTAAACTTCTTAACAAATATCAATCATATTGTAAGTGTATTTTTTCGATTATTTAAGAATCATTTTAATTTTAATTCTTTTAATTTGATCAGAATGGCTATGAACTGTTTTGCTATTCATATTATCAATTTTGAACTAATAAATGTATTATTAGATACTTATGATTTCATTTCAAACATTTCACACTTTCAAAAACCTATTATTGTTTTAAAATTGATAAGAAACCGTAATGTTCAATAAAAACTCAATTAAATTCTTGAGATCTCTCAAAACTTATTCGTTCATTAGAGAACGTACTTTTAATGAAATTTTTGGAATATGGAATTTTCGATCAAGCCTTCACCATTAAGGGTAAGATTAGATAAAAAAAATTAAATAAATGATTTTTTTTATCAACATTTTAGACAGTTTACAAATATTGCACATTTATTTTCTTCAAAGGAAAAAAATTTGAGGAATTGAAACAGAAGACAATTATGCAACACAGATTTCGTTTTGTTTATCTGTATTATCAAATATTTTCAAACTTTTAAAATTACTATTTCAAACAGACAAAAATTTAATTTTTTTATCTGATGAGAAGTTCAGATTTTAAGTTTCAAAAAAAAATTATTTTATTCATAATTTTACTACAAATTTTATTGTATTTCAAAATTAATTCAAAAGCAAACTTTGAAAATGAGGCTACGCAAACTGCATAAAAAAAATCAAGGTGCGAAGTTTAGAATATTTTTTCAATTATTTCATTTTCTTTTTTAATTTGGAAAAAACAAACAGCCACAATGAACTTTGAGAAGTACAGAAGAAAAAAAAAATCATTGTATCTTAATAAATATCTAAACGTGATCAAACACTCATAATTTTATAAATTGTTTACTCAAACAATCGCTCTAAAATTGACTTTAAGTTTATTTACATTTTTGTACATACTTCGAATGTATCAAGTTTCAAAGCAAAACTTCGTGGCTAAATCTAATTTTAACTGAATTTCAAGTGTTAAACAGTCCACTAATCATTGTTCAAATATTTTTTAATTATTTGACTGATGTCCCGAATAGGTCAAGTTCAAGTATATAACCTTAAAGTTATATAATTTATTGAAATGGTTTTCACTTCTTTTTTAATAAAATTTCAATTAATCAAGTTGTAACATCATTCAAACTTCAAACTCTTTAAAGTGAATATAATAATAATTCTTATTTGTTAGTTAATTTATTGTAAATATTTATAAATAATAATAGTATTATTTTAAATATTTCAACTAACAAGATGCTTAAATATTAGGTTACTATTATTTATTATTATTACGGTAATTATTGCTATTGTAAAATGTTATGTTTTCAACAAAATCATGATTTTGTCTAAGTTTTTTCCCAAGTATCTTAGTCAAAAAAAAAATCAACTAATTTCTTTTAAAAAAAACAACGCAACAACAACAAAAGTTGAAATGATAAGTTTTTTCCTTTTTTCGCCAATGACCTTTATAGCCAATAAGTTTTATTTGTTTGATAAATATTGTTTGTGAATAAATGTTGTTTTAATTAAATTTGTGTTTTGTTCATTTTTTTAGTTTAGAAATATTTTTTTTATAAACACTTGAGATAGCTTTTTACAAACAAGATTCATATTTTGTGGCAGAGTTTTATGATTTTTTTAGTCAGATAAAAAAAATTTGGAGTTATTTTTCAACAAATAGATGAATTTTCATTAAATGAAACTTGAATTCATCGAACAACTTGAATAAAATTTTTTAATTAAATTGAAATAAAATTTAGTGTTTACCTGGCTAGAAAAGTTCAGATCTACGTACACACCTTGTTACAGACTTCCGCAATCCAAAAAAAAATCAAGTTCAAGTTTTTTTTGCTGTGTGTCATACTGTGTGTGCACACACAAATTGTTTATTGAAAAATTTATCGAAACTTAGCCGTTCACATTTACCTGATCTATTGAATTTTTGAATTATTTAGTAATTTTTTTTTTGTTCTTATTTCCGATTATTAGCATGCAAAAAAATCGTCGCAACGTTATAATTGCAATCCGAAAGTTCCTGTTTTTTTGAGAACAAATTAAAAATCTTATTTCATAGTTTCTAGATTCATTTCATCAATTTTTGCAAAGTTAGATCTATCATGAAACATTCATCTATTCAATTTGTATTAAAACTAACTATGTTTTCCTTGGAAAATTTTATTTACTTTACTCTATTTTATTAAGAATCAAGCTGTTTCTGTAAACACCATATCTGAGCTTACAGCAGTGAATGTTGATTATGAAAACTATCGAGATAAAAACCCTTATTTTTTAAAATGAGAAACTTTTGGAAATTTCTTAAAAGTTCTAGAATTCTTTTTTAGAATGTTGAAAAAATTTAAAGCTACAGATAAACTTTTTTTATTGGAAACTAGGAGCTGTAAAAGATTAATCTGACTTTTTAAAAATGTAAAAATTATTTGAAAATAAACTCTGTATTTTAGAAACAGTCATTCGCCAGGTCGCAAAGTTAAATATTGATTCAAATCAAATTTTTTGTTTTTATTTTGTTTTAATTTTTTTAATTGATAATGAATTGTTAACAAAAGCTTTGAGAAATCACGTTTACGTGTGTTTGTGTCAGTATGATGCCGCATTTCGATTAAGGTCAACATATCACGGCCAGTTACATAAAGTTGAATGCAACATAATCGAGCGAATTTCCATTTCGCACTTGATCAAACAAGTCGATATAATCATTTCTTTTGATTTTAAAGTTTCCCTTTTTTTCTCTAAAAGAAAGTTGTTTTATAAACGTTTTTTCCCCGATTAAGCATGATTTCATGTTTTTTTTGTTGTTGTTTTCGATTTCTCTTAAAATTCAAGTCAAAGATCATCGATAAATCTATGTATTAAGGTCTCGGTCAAAAGTTAATTTTTCTCTTTTTCCTGTCAGTACTCAGGATCATTGCCAATGTAAAAAAAAAATTAAATGAATCATTTTGAATACAGAAGATAAATGCGATATCAAGTTCACATACATGTATGTTCCAATTTTTTGTTTCAGTATTCAACATTTGATCGGATTTTTAACGAAATCTCTGCAATTAAAGCAAGTAATAAACTTGAATTTAAAAAATCAAAGAACAAGGAAAAGCTAAGTTTTGTGATTAAATCAATATTTTTTTTATTGGCTTGATAAATTCCGGAGTTTAAAATTTCAAAAATTTATGATTGATATTTTAATTTTTATCATTTGAATAAACTAAAATAATTAATTTTAATTAATTAATAGAATTGAATAGGTTTGTTTAAATAGAAAAAAAGCCCATTCAAATTTCTCTATTGTTTCGGTTTTCAAATGTTATTTGATGAATGATTTTTAAAATTGAAATATCTGTTTAATTTTAAAAGCCTCAAAATATGTTGATTTCCTAGATCGTGAAAAAACTTTTTTTTACGTCAGTTTATACTTATTGAAGTCTTAGATAAAAACGAGGAGATCTCAGAAAAATTTCCAGTTTTTTTTATTTGCATCAAGAGAAAAGCAACACACTTTCCTTAAATATTTGTTTCAAAGTAAATGCTGTTTAATTGCCAATATGAACTCTAACTTGAACTTGTAGAAATAACATTGAAATATTAAAATTGTTGGTTTTCTCAAATCTAAAAAAAAAAAAATTTATTGATTTGATTCAATATAGTATTGAAGCATAAAACATTGTTTTTATTTATTTAGTCTCGGTTCAATAGACAAAATTATAGCCAACAACCGTTCTATCAAAACGGTGGTTGAATTTTTAGCCAAAAAACTCGAAACTTTCATATATGTTTACTTTCATTTGAAGAATGGAAATACTAAGTTGAAGTATAGTATAGTTTAACGGAAAGCCACTATCAAAGAAATAAACTAAAGGAGATTCAGTAAAGAAAAAAAATCTTCAAGTCTCTCAATTTTAATGGTCATTATCATTGCGACTAAAGTGTAAGAACAAACACAGACACCAATACTGAAAACAAGACAATCTCTCATTTTTTTTATTTAATAAAAATCCAAGAGCGTCTTTTACTTTCACTTGATGTTTGTCAAGTCAATCATTCGGTTCGAAATTGTGTCGAGTTCACTAGAGTTGTGTCACAAAGATTTTTTTTTCAATTATTTTTTTCAAGTTTAATTATTTTAAAATCGACTGCGGCCAATCAAATTTTTCAAAAAAAGACAACGAAAAATTTCGCTTCGGCGATTTTTTAAAAGCCGATGATCATCGATTTTTATACCGTGTGTTTCCAGTTAAAATAATTAAACGCTGAATTATCTCGTTTATTAAATAAATGGTTCGTCAATCTGCTTGTTTCATATTATTAAATAAAAATCAGTTTGTAAATGTTTTCATAGTTAAATAGCTTCTAGTAAAATTATTTGTTCGAACCAATTTGAAACATCATTTTGTTTCAAATAAATTTTACTGTGTGTTTGTTATTTTTTAAAGTTTTGCAATTTGCCCTGATTTGACCGAAATGTAAACAGAAAAAATCTCAAAATTTTTTTGATAATATTGATTGTCAGTAACTCATATTACTGGTTATTACTGGAATTATTCAGTTTTATTGCTAATCCAAACTTTTCAATATTACCATCATCATAAATCTTAAAAAATGACTAAAAACCATAAAAACACGTATCATCTTGATGAAAATCATGATATACCTGCCAATCTTAATACGATAATTTCCAATGATGATGATTCTTCTATTGCTACTTTTTTCACCAACAAAAGTATTTTTATAACTGGCGCCACAGGCTTTATGGGAAAGGTACAACATCTCAAAATCCTCAATTTTTGTCAAAAGTTTTTGTTGTTGTAAAGGTTCTCGTGGAAAAATTGTTACGTTCTTGTCCAGAATTGAAAAATATTTATATTTTGATGCGAACCAAGAAAGGCGTGGAACCACGTAACAGATTGAATGAACTTATCAACTCCAAGGTTTTTTACTTGCTTAAATTCCATGGAAACTCAACAATATAAGTATTCAAAAAAATTTTTCATTTTATTTCAGATATTCGACAAGATTCGTGAAAAAAATCCGAGTATTTTGAATAAAATGATAGCTATTGCTGGAGATATTATTCTTCCTAATCTTGGTATTTCTCAATCAGACCATGAAACTCTGGCCGAAGAAGTATCTATTGTTTTTCATTCAGCTGCGACTGTTAAATTTGATGAACCATTCAGGTAGAAAAAAAATTCAAAATTTCTATTGTTTCTGATTGAACTGAAAATATTGTAGAACATCAATTACATACAACACTTTGGGCACACGACGTATCTTAGAACTTTGTCGTGAAATGAAAAAGTTGCTTGTACGTTTTAGAAAAAATGTTAAAACTTTTGATTGAAAATTTTTTCACTGTTTTAGGCCTTGATTCATGTTTCAACAGCTTATTCAAATTGTGATCGACACGAAATCGATGAAAAAATTTATTCATCTCCAGCTCCGTTTCAAAAAATGATTGAATTGACTGAATGGATGGATGATGAAACATTAAACTTTATTACACCAAAACTTCTTGCAAACAGACCAAATACTTACACTTATACAAAAGCTTTAGCCGAAAATTTATTAGAAGAAGAGAGGGGTACACTCCCAGTTGCTATAGTTAGACCTTCAATTGTAACTGCAGCTTGGCGTGAACCTTATCCAGGGTGGGTAGATAACATCAACGGACCAACAGGAATGGTGTTAGCATGCGGAAAAGGTCTGTTGCGGTCTATGTTGAACGATCCAAAAGCATGTGCGGATTTGATACCAGTCGATATGGTTATTAATATGATGATTACTGTTGCTTGGTTCACGGCAATTCAGCAACCAAATACTATCAAAATTTACAATTGTACATCAGGAACATTGAATGGTATCCATTGGGGTGATATTGAAAAAATTGTTTTTCCGTTGATTCTCACCTATCCAAGCATTGAAGTATTTCGAAAACCTGGAGGCTCATTCAAAGAGTCACGAATAATGAATGAATTGTGTTGTTTTTTTGATCACATTATACCGGCTTATATTTTCGATGGTGCAATGAGATTGTTTGGTCAAAAACCAATGTAATTTGAATTTTTGGGTGAAAAAATATTAATTAATTTTCTAGGTGAGTGATTTGTTAGAATAACGATTTTGTCTTGTTTCATTAAACAGGTTGGTACGCATTTATGAAAAATTACACAGAGCCACTAAAGCACTGGAATATTTTACAACCCGAGATTGGAACTTTAAATCTTCTAATGTGGTTCAATTATCCAAAGAACTTGAAGGAATCGATCAAAAAGTTATTATTCTACCACAAAAGTTTTCACACTAAAAGTTTTTTTTTTTTATTGATAGATTTTTCATTTTGATGTTCGTGATTTAGATTGGGGATCTTATTGGAAACAATATGTTTACGGAATTCGTGAGTTCATCCTCAAAGAAAACAAATCAACGCTGCCTCAAGCTCGAGCTAAATTAAATAGGTTTGTTTTTTAAAGAATTATTATTTGAATTAAAATTCTTTTAAATGTAGAATATATTACACTGAAAAGTTGATCTACTTTTTAATTTTATTTGGTATATGGCATTTATCGCTTTCAGTTTTGATGCGGATTCCATACTTTTCTTCTTTTTTGTCAAATGCATTTGATGGTGTATTACAGGCTAGCTCAACAATGTTGAGCTCTTTGCTACCAAGAGCTTCCAATATTTTGTCGGTTGTCGAAAACTCAAACATCAATGCCACTAATGTGAATCAAACAAGTGTTGAATCATTTTTATCGTCAGCTTTTGCCGTTATATTTACTATGGCTGGTCTTCCAATATCTTCTAATGATTCTACATAGTCATTTTTGAACAAGACAATCTCAAAATTTCTGTTTTGAAATACTAAAGGAAAAAATATTCGATGTGATTGACAAGACTTCAAATTTCTACCGAACATCCCATGCAAGAAAATGAATTATTTTCTTGATCATTACTTGATTGAATTTTTTAAATATAATATTTAAAAAAAATTAAAAAACTAGTTCTTTTGTTGATCAAACTAGTTTTTTAATTCTAAATATTAGATTTTTGAGTCTGAAATTTACATATATTAGACAAAGTTTTTTTTGGCAATTTTGTAAAAAAAAAACAGTGAATAAAATCCGAAAAAATGAATTCATATTAATTTTCAAATATCACTTGATTTTAAAAAATACTCGGATGTTAGTTCAAATAAAAGAGTGTGAAATTTGTTGAGTTTGTAGACTTTATTTAATTTTATATTGGTTTTCAGAAAAATCTCGATTCGACTAATTATTAAGCACATGGATACTTTATTCCCATTCGGTCGTTCCAGGAGGTTTGGGAGTCAAATCATATAACACTCGTGAAATACCTGGAATTTGTTTTATCGTATCAGACATATCTTTGAAAAGCTAAAAAGAAAAACTAAGTCAATTGAATTTCAAAAATAAATATTTACATTGAATGGTATTTGTTTGTTGGGTATGACAGGAACACCAGTCATGAAATCTTCAGTAATAAAAGTTCGAATAACGACAGAACGTTGATAAGATTGTTGTCTGGTTATCAATTCACGGTCAAAATGTATAGGAATAAGAATGATCGGCATCTGAGAAACTTGATCAGTGTAACCACTTGAATACAGTACACTGGTCGCAACATGATCCGCTTCACGTAACTGAGTGATCACAGCCGGAGTCAATGTTGTATGAGTGATGTTAACCACAGGATATTTCACTGATTCGCCAAAAACGTAACAAACTCGATTTATATTATGGCATATCCTGGGTATAAGTTTTGCTAGGCAAGCCAATTGTTGAAATTTTTCGGTCACCTCATTTTCTGTTTCGTTTGGTTCTGCGTCTTCAGACAAACCAACTACATAGCTATATGAGCGGCAATCTCCTTGTACGCCAACACTTTTAATCGGCAAAAGAGTTGCTGTAAACTTGTATTTATTGGAAAAAGTTTCTAAAAACTCGCATTCTCTTTCTTCACAAGCACTGTGAATTTTTCCAATCATTGAATGTTTCTAGAACAGAACAATAAATTATGCATGTTTTGTCAAAAGAGCAAAAAACTTACTCGTTGTAACGAAGTAGCATAAGTAACAATGACTTTGAGTAAAACTGAAGTTTCTGAAAAATCTTTTTCCATATAAGGTTCTTCAGCGCACAAAATTCGAACAGCTAAACCTGGACCAGGAAAAGGTTGACGTTGCACCAATTCATCAGGTAAACCAAGCTCTCTACCAAGAATCCTTACTTCGTCCTTATGAAAATCTTTCAAAGGCTCTACAACACGGCCGTCAGTTCTCAACTTTCGGACCAACTCAGTATCATTATGATGAGTTTTAATGGCATCAGCTTTAGAACTGGCTATAGAAGATGCGCTTTCTATCAAATCTGGCCTCAGCGTTCCTTGACCAAGAAACACTTCTTGAGGATCCAAATTTAATTCTCGAATAATTTCATCTGCAATATGAATAAATGTATCTCCTATAATTTTTCGTTTTTCTTCCGGTGAGATAACTTGACACAAAGGCTTGGTTATGTATTTTTTTGACGGTTCTTCTTTAGACAATGAAATGATGGTCGTAGCATTGTAAAAATGTAACGCCGAGTTTATAACTATTTTTCAATTTAATAAACTTAATACCAAAAAATTTTTTTTTAAAACACTCACTTTTCAAATCGTAACCGATCTTTTTTAGTGATTCTTCTACAAGTTGACTTTCATAAGATCTCATAAATCCATTATCGATGTGAAATGCAACTATTTGATTAGGATTCAAGGCCTTTCTAAACAAAGCAGCACATACTGTAGAATCTACTCCCCCACTGAGCAACATCTAATTTTATAAAAATTGATGTAAATTTTGATGAATAAATCAATAAATACCAAAACTTTGTTGTTTCCAACGACAGTTCGAATATATTCAATGCATTCAAGTTCTCTTGATTTCATTGTGAAAGTACCTCGAAGACCAGAAATTTTGTACAAAAAATTTTTCAACATTGTTTTGCCGTTAACCGATAAATCAACTTCAGGGTGAAATTGAACACCATACAATTTTTCTTTTTCATTAGAAATTCCTGAAAATAAAACTCCATAAAAACTTTACTTAAAATACATTAATTACATACCCACGACAATATTATTAGATTTAGCAATTATTTGAAAATTATTGGCAACGTTAGATATTGAATCTCCATGAGTTAAAAGAACTTCCTGATTCTCCGTAAGATCGCTGTAAATTATTTTAAATTTTCAACAAAAACCAGAAAACTGAAAAATAACCTGAAAAGAGGACTATTTGTGTTGACAGTGATGGTGAATTGACCATCTTCTCGAACGTTTTTCCGAACAACAGTGCCACCAAATTCTTTATTCATCATTTGCATTCCATAACAGATACCAAGCAATGGTAATCCAACACGAAATATTTCTGGATCATATAATAAGGCATCATCAGAGTAAACAGAGCCTGGACCTCCAGAAATTATAATTGCTCTGATAAAATTATAAATTAATTTCAAAGATTTGAAAAATATAAAATACTTGTATTCCTGTTCAAGAAGCCAATTAGCAGGCGTATTCAAAGGCAAAATATCTGATTCGACGTTCAATTCGCGAACTTTACGATCAATCAGCTTTCCATATTGAGCACCACAATCCAAAATTGCCACTTTTTCATTATGAAGTTGACCGTTTGTTTTAAAAACAGTTCCGTTCGAAGCAGAAGAGGACATCTTACAATTTGAAACAGAAATTTACAAAAATACAAAGAAATAATTCACTCGCTCAGGATGAAGTTAAGATGAATAATATTGCAATTATATTCGGTTTGGTGATTTTTCAATCATCAAGAAATTTATCAAATCACCTCAGTCATGATAAATAACTCAAAGTTCATGTAAAAATTTCTTCAATATAAAATATCACAATTAATCAGCTGTAATAATCAAAAACTCGAGATAGTTTCGAACAAGTATTATATATCGTGATTTGATTATATATTTTCTAAACAATATTTCAAAGACAATAAAAATAAAACTTTAATTGCTTTGAAAAACTCTAAATGAAATAATTTCTTGTCATGAGGTAATGATGAATAATAATAACACTGATTTTTAATATCATGAACAGAACCTATTTATATAAAAAAAATTGTCAAACTTTGATAAAACTGAAAAATTGCAAACTATACCGAGTCTCCAGGAAGGTCAGGTAAACGTATAGGCTATCGATGCCGCCTAAATTACAAGTTAAATTGTTTTTATTCTCAATGATTTTTGTTTATGCTTTATTTAAAAAAAAATTCAATCTCACTATATGAATGAGAGCGATGCTTTGATTCCAATAAAACAAAAGCCAACAACTATAAAAGATATTATAGTTTGTATTTTAAACAATGTTTTTGTTGTTGTTGTTGATGATGATGTTGTTGTTGTTGATGATGATGATGATGTATTATTAATGAATGAGAAATGAAAAAAAAAGTTTTCACCATCAAGCCAAATAGTATTGTGTAAAGCAAAAAATACGAAAAATAAAATTATCAAACAGAAGCGCATCAAACGATTGCCTTACCACACTGCCAGGTCTATTAACACATCCAATACACACATACAGAATGCTGCAGTTTGGGCGAATTATAGCAAAGTGTACGCGTGCGTGTGTGTGTGTGTGTGTTGTCAATGCAAAAGCGCTCACCATGTACAATACGATCACGAATCTCTTGAACGTTGCCGACGTGATTTTTGCCCAATCTTTCTCTCTCTATTTCTACCTATAATGTTAAATAATATCGTAGCCGGTAGTCAATTTAAAAATTTGAAATCAAAAATTCAAAATATTATTTAGAAAAAAAATATATATCTTATTGAATGTTTATCTATAGCATTAATTCATTAATTTTTGTGTTGAAAATATATTTTAAAATATTCTCTTCAATTTTGAATGATGGGGTATTAAATAGAAAAAAAAGTTTTTTTTAACTTACTTGTTAGTTTTTAAAAAATGGTTGATGAAGCAGAAAAAAGATTGGATGGCATGAAAAAAAGTGAAAATTGGTTAAAGAAATTCAATTTTTAATGTAAGAATAATTTTGTTTTTGTTGATTTTTATTTCATTTTATTTTAGTCAAGAAAAAACAAATAGAAGTTTTGAAGCAAGATATTTTTACTATTCCTATTAAAGATAATTTAGGAAATTGATATTCAGATAAAATAAGCTCAAAATTTTGCCTCTAATAAGATATGATTAATTGAAATTTTTTTCTTCAAAAAAGAGCTCAACAAATAATGAATGATTAGATTTAAAACCCAAATTGAAGTTTTTCTTGAAACATAACATGTCATTCGATTCGCAGAAATCGTAAGATACAAGTTTTATTGCAGAAAAAATAGTTTCAAAGCTTTAATCAAACTTATTTATTATAAATATTAAAACAAAATGAAAGACAAAAAAAGAACAAAATTCAAACGCCGTCAGCATCATCGAATGATAGATTGCCTGATCGTTAGCCTATAAAAAAAAATAAACAAAAAATGATGAACAATTGATGCACAAAATGATTATAAAATCAGTTTCTTTAATTTAAATTGATCCATGATAGAATAGATTAAACCATTATTAAATGCTACTTCAAAAAATCGGAAATGATTTTCTCAGAAACTAAAATTATATAAAATTTTAATTTATGTAAAATTGTTAAATTTATTTACCAATTTCTTGGCTGACTTTGTTGAAATCTTTGAGCGCGTCAGTGATGTTTTGCTGAAGAAAAATGTTTTCCTCGCTTGACAATTTATCGCCAAGTTTTTGAAGCGCAGTTAAAATTTCTGTTTTTTGAATTATGAATATATCTCGATTCAGAAGCCCAATTTTGCTATCGCGTTCAATCTTTAAAAAAAATATATAATAAATGAAAACTTCAAAAATATACTACTTCTGACAGTTTCAGCCTTAGCTGAGCAGGTTGCTTTCGAGCAAATAATCCTATTATTTCTGGAGTTTTAAATGCGTTAGTAATAGCGGCTTGGATGGCCTTTGAAAAAAAAATAATCTCTCAAATATTTGAAAATTGAAAAAAAACTATACTAACTAGTTGCATGGAGCCAATGTCGTCGATTAGAGTCATGTCTCCTGATTTCATTTTTACTAAGAATTCGTTGAATTCTTTGAGTTGTTCTATTGTCTCTTTTTTAGTCTCTTCATACTCTGACAAATCGAGTTCATTTCTTATATTGGCAAAAAATCATGATATTAAGGAAATCGGATTTTTTTTATCCTTACTTGCATTCTTCTAGATCGTTTAATTGAGCCATCAGACGATCTAATTGACTTTCAAGGTTTGCTTTAAGTTGACTAGTTTCTACTTTTCCTCTAGTATCCATTTTTTTTGTGCAAAAAATATTCAAAAATCATGAAAAAAAATTTAAATAATTTCTTGATCAAAGTATTAGGAAACTTCTTGTTAAGGTAAACAAAATCTAAAAGAAAAGTTTCTCGCTTCTAAAATGACAATACATAAAACTAAATAAACTTTATCTATATAATATTATTTTTTCTGAAGATTGTAAGAATCATTCCAAGTTTTTCAAATATGGATTTATCAAATAAAGATAAAAAAGTAGAAGATTCTATGAATGACCAAAACATTATAGATCCAAATAAAACTTCAAACGATGGAAAAATTTATCTAATAACAAAACGGCCAGAAAAATCTGGTAGTATTGACGAAGATGATAATGAAGATCCGATTGAGCTTGATTTAGAAGCTACCGAGCTCGAGTTGACTCATTGTCGTGCTGTGACTATGCAAAACTTTACCAATCTCATTAAAACCGAAATTCTTGGATTGAGAAATAATTTAATTAAAAAAATTGAAGGTATTCTTCATTTGACATCGTTGAGGCATCTAGAACTTTACGATAATCAAATATCGAAAATTGAAAATTTGGAAACTTTAATAAATTTAGAGTAAGTTTGTTTAAATTTTTTAATTGTTTTAATTTGTATTTTTTAGAACATTAGATTTATCTTTCAATCTAATAAAAAAATTGAAAATTTAGAAAATTTGAAGAATCTGAAAAAGCTTTATCTTGTTAATAACCGTATTGAAAAGATTGAAAATCTCGATAACTTGATTGAATTGAAAACTTTGGAACTTGGTGATAATAAAATTCGTAAAATTCAAAATTTGGATCATCTCAAAAATTTAGAAAACTTGTTTTTGGGAAAAAACAAAATAACAAAGTTAGAAAACTTTGATCAATTAAAATCGTTGAAATTATTGAGTATACAAAGTAATCGATTGTTAAAAATTGAAAATTTGAATCAACTTTTAAATCTTGAAGAACTTTATATAAGCGATAATGGAATAACAGAGATTGAGAATCTCGATCAGAACTTTAATTTGCTTATTTTAGGTTTGTTAATTGATTATTAAGATTATGATAAATTTATTATAATTATAGATATCGCCAGAAATAAAATAAAACTTTTGAAAAATATTGAGCATTTAATAAAGTTGGAAGATTTTGGTGTAACGATAATTTAGTGGACGATTGGTTGACAATTCAAGTTCTAGGTAAGTTGCCTGCTTTATCAACTGTTTATCTGGAACGTAACCCTGTTGCATCGGATGCAACGTATCGTAAAAAATTGATGATGATTGCACCTCAACTTAAACAAATTGATGCTACTCTTTGTCGATAATTGCATTCCTCTAAGTGCATTCAGTATTTTAAATCTCTAAAAGTTTTAAAGCTCACAATAAAAATGTGTTAAAGGCGATTTCTTTCTTTGAAATTTTTATTTTTTCTTTTAACCTTTATTCCATTTGTTTCTGATTGATTGAATTTCAAATTTCAGTTTATTTTTTTTATTGTTTTTTTCAACTAAATTGTTCGATTATTTCTCTGGTTGATCGTTGGTATGTGTGTGGTACAAGATAAAATATCGAAAAAATTCCCAAACACAGCAAAATAGCCATGAAATAGTACAGTATGTAATAGTGTATTATTAAAGAAACGAAACTTATTTGAAAATTAGTCAGTAACCAGTTGAAAGTCCAAGCACAAGCAATGTTAAACGGTCTGAATTCGTGCAATGGCAACAAAACAATTAATACCCAAATGACAGTTCGATTAATGATATAAGCTATCGAGCCCAAAGTGAAAAAAAAATATTTTGCTCCCCAAAATACAAAGGAACTTTTTGATACCGCAAAAAACCATGTCAATTTTAATTTTTCGTTTTCTAAAATAAACCAATGAGATAAGACTGCTTGAAATATAGTCAATATAATCACTATTGCAGCTTAAAAGAAAAAATATTGTTAGTTTATGAAGATTTTCTTATTAATTACTTACAATTGATAATTAAAATAAATTTAGTTTCATATAAATTCATTAAAAACATTGTTAGAAAACTTGCTGCAAATTGTCCCGAATAAATGATCCAACAAAAGTTGAGATTTTTTTTTATTACAGTAATGTTTTTGTGAGAGTAAGTTTCATTTTTTAAACGAGTGTAAGCGGCAAACCAATCCAAGGAATGGCCCATTTGATAAAACGGAGTAAACAATGAACATTCTTGTAACAAAACAAGAAGTAGTGAAACTAAAAGAGGCATATAAAACCACGGATGCTGTAAATTGACACCATTCGACAAATCTTTATCGGCTATTAATTGACTTAGTTCAAGCAACGTTGGATTTTGTTTTGATCGTAAACGATTCAATGAGTTTTCTGCTTCAAACAATTGATTCACGTTATCTCGATCTTTCAATAACCATATGGGTGATTCTGGTACAATCCAAACCACAATAGAAAAAACTATGTTTAAACAAATACTGACAGCCAGGTATCTTTTTAATCGCTCTGCAGAAATATTTGGCGCCAAAGCTAATGGTACTGCTAAACCTATTAAAAGAGCCACCGTGAAAGATGCCAAAATGTAAACTCGATGCTTTTGATTGGAAACATCGTTGATGTAAATCAATAAAGCTATAACCATCAAAGCTGAAGTAATACCGTTGAGAAATCGAGCACCGAGAATCATGTTTATTGTCAACGGAGAACAAAGATAAATAAGCCATCCTAATAAAAACGCTATGTTTAAAATATTTAAACTGATTTTGGGGCCGATTGTTCGTATTATGATATCTGAGTAGTAAGTTAAATTCTTATTGAATTGAAATAATAAAGTTTTTCAGCTTACTTGAAACAGATGAGCCTGAAATTTGGCCCAAAATAAAATACAACGAAAGTTTGTAATGAAATTGTTTGGCATTAATTCTTTGAAAATCGCTTATGAGAAAAGAATCGAGAAAAAGGATAGAAAATCCTATAACATAGCCCGAAAGAATAGCAGCGAATAGCATCAAGAATACAAAAACGTAAAGATTGCAATGGATTTCATTAGATTGACCTTCTTGATTTTCTTTCAATGATTTTAAATTTCCGAATCTTGTAGGATTATTAGAAAACGGTAGAGCCAAACAGAAATCTTCTACCATTGATCTTTGACTGTCAGAAAGCAACGAATAAATTCGATCACGGAAAGATGGGTTTAGCTGTTGGTTTTGATCATGATTGTTTGTCGGATAGTCATCGTTAATGGAAGATTTTTCAGCGACTTTTAACATTTTCAGTGAAAACTTTTTATTTTTTCTATTCAGGCTAAACTAGTTTGATTATTAGTACTAAATTCACTAAAACATTAAACAATCTTTCTTAAAGTTTAAATTATGTTTAAATACATTTTTTTTTCAATTTTATATTTAATTATTCTATAATTATTTATAATTCAACAAAGAAAAAAAATAGAATGTTATTTTCGAAAGAAAAAAACATGAGCTTTCTAATTATTACAACTGTTTTTTGTTAAAAACTGACCAGATATTCGCAATAGTGTGAAAGTGAAAATGGTTTTTGAAAACTTCAACAAGTTTATTGATGATTTTAATAAAATATTTAATCAATTCATTCAATTTATTATTATTACAATAAAAAGAAATTTTTAATTCTGAAAAATTCTAAAAAAATTTCTTTTATTATTTGAATTATAGAATTATTAGAATTTATAAATTTGATTTTATTGATCAATATTTTTATTTTTTGCTCTTACTATTATTATTATTCTATTTATCAGTTATTATATTTGATGGCTTTTATTTATTAACAATAATTACTATGATATAATTGAACTAGCGTGCAAACCAATTAGGGGTACATTTTCTATACAATCTTATTATTCTGATTAAACTGTTGTGTGTTTCTTTTTCTATACTCTCTTTTACAATTGAATGAAGCATCGTTTCAGAAGAAAACTAATATTTTCATTTGTCACATGACAGATAGATTCGAATATGAAAGAAAAAACGTAAGTGTAGATTTTATTTTTTACGTTTACTTTCTATTCATCTGTATCAACTCTTAAATCAAACGATTTCCCTTGATAAAGCTTACTTCTAGAACCAAAAATCATAATATTTCATAAAACTCGAAAAAAATGAAAATGTACTTTCGAACAGAAAGAACAAAAATTGAAATTATTCTTCAGCAACTTGAAATTATTTGGTTCGTTTGTTTTTGTTTCTGAAGAACTTTGGTTTTTTTTCGAAAAGCACGAAATCGTAATTAAACATTTGCAAATAAAAGTAATTATTATTATATGTAACATAAATAAAACTAAAAAAATTAACTAAAAGAAAAAGCTGAAAATTTTGATAGCTGAAATTAAAAATGGACTTTTTAAAAAAAAAAAACAATATTAATTTTAATATTAATAAAAAAGATACTTTTTTTGAAGCATAGGTCAAAATTAAATCAAAATTGAAAAAGTTGATTGAAGTACACAAAGTTTTAGCTTCTCAACTGGTTTTGATGTTGACAAAAAAAAATTCAAAACATACATTGTAAGAATTGTAATCAATTCATTTTTTGCTTTCTTGTTCACTCAATAAAACTTTATTTTCCCTAAACTAAACTTAAAACTCACATCAATTATTTTAGAAATGGTTTTTTAATCTTTTGCTCTCTGTTCTTCCGTTTTTTTTCAAATTAGGATTTTAAAAAAACAAAAAATAAGAACCAAATAATAATAAATTTCTTCCGGACAATAAATTGACAATATACAAATTTCTCTTTTATTATTAAAGTTAATAATTTTTTTTTTTCGTTAAAGAGAGAAAAATATGAGAAAGAGAGGTATTTTTGGAGATGATTACCTTCAAAAAAAAAAAAAAAATTATTATGCATCATTCTAGAAATTTCTCATCTGACAAAAGATACATTTTCTTATTGAAATTTTGTTTTATTTTGTTTTGTGATAAAAAAAACAGAAAAAATGAAACTAATACAAATTTTTAACTAAAAAATGTTTGTTTTTTTTAAGCGCTCAGCTAAAATTTTAGTTACGAAAATTTCAATTTTTTTTAAAATATTTGAAACACTTGAAAAAAAAGTTTGTCAAAAAGATACTATTTGAGAACAAAATGTATTGATTTCATTTTGTCACTGTAATTTTTTCTGATAGCTATTTTCGAAAAAAAAATTATATTTGATTTACATGTTTTTCTTTTTGCGTAAATAAATTCTCTTTCTAGTGATTAGTGCATTATGGCTTTATGTTTTTTTTCGGTTTTATTATTGACATTTTTACAACCACCATTACTTTTGGGGTAAAAGTAAAACTATTTTTCAGTTTCATTATTATTGTTTGGTAACCTAATTAACGGTTAAAAAAAATTATGGAAATTTTCCGATAATTTTTTTTATTTATTAAAATCAATGGATGTTTTTTTTCTATAGTTTGAAACGTGTTTTTTTTTTGGTTTGTTTGGTTAACCAGCAAAATATTTTCAAAAAAAAAAAAATTGAATCCTATGAATTGGAACCTTTTTTTCAAACAAAAACAAGTTGTAGAAAACAATAGTACTATTTAGAGTATTTTTTGCGAGAAAAATTGCCTGGATACTTGCACTTGTAACAGTTTTATCTTTGGCCTAACTGTTTTTTTTTTCATTGTTACAATGTTGTTGATGCTTCGACACAAGTGTTATTGATCTAGGTGACTTGTTAGTGTATTGCTTGGAAACCGTCAAAAAAGCACAAAAACACACAATTAAAATGTACTTTTTAGCCGCGTGTAGTTTTCCATTTTATCAAATTTGACAATTTAGGTAAAAAAGAATAAAACAGTTTATTTAAACATTTTAAATTGAAAAAAAAATTAGCTTTAGAGGGTTAAATTGAGCGTCTCATGAAATCTTGTTTAATCTGAATTGAATATGCCAATATGTTTTTTAAAAAGCTTTACTGAAAATAATTCTTGTTAAATTCAGTGATTTTAATTAGCAATTATTAGATAAACTACTAATTGAAAAAAATTATTCTATGCAAGTCTTTTTTTTTTTAGTTTGATGTTTACTAAAATGAAAGTTTTTCAAGGTCTTGTATGGCGAAAATCAAAACTTGAAGGCTTTCAAATTCAACCATTCAATCAAAATTGATCATTCAATTTTTGTTATATTATTAAATAATAATAGCAGTTTTGGTTAAAAAAAATACATTAAGTAATAATAATTAAAATGAATGTTCTATCAAATAAAAAAAAGCCTGAAAAAAACATGCATCATAGATTTTTCCAAAATTCTAAAATAACTCGATGATGACATTCGAATTCTCAATAGTTAATTGGCTTTTTCTTGATGATTATTCAAATTTTCCGATTGTCACGCAAAAAAAATTTTTCAGAAATCACACAAACGAAATTAGTGGTTAGTTATTTAACATCTTTACCAAAAATAACAAAAAATTGCCCTTGAGTTTGAGATTTTTATGCATAAATTTTTTTTTCCAATAAACCAATGTCCGAATTAAACTCTGAATGACCAATTATATAAAAAAATAAAATTCAAAAAGTTTGTACTATTTAAAAAAAACAACAACTGCAACAGAGCGTTTTAGATAAATAACCAAACAGTATAAGCTTCTAAAAAGCATGTACTTTTCAGAAGAAAAAAAATTTAGAACAAGGTGAAGTGTTTTTTTTATCAAATGAAATTTATTGATTTATTAGAAAAAAATTCTTTTTTTAACAAAAAAAAAAACATTTTTTTGGAATGGAATTTTAAGTATTTAGCAATGATTAAGACCGGTTAGTGATAATTTGAGTTTTATTATTAAAGTTTTCAGCAATATAATAAAATTTAAGATTTTATTTTTATTGTCATGTTTTTCTAAGTGACAGTTAATTTTCAAAAAACTAGTAGTTGAATTATTTATTATAGACGCCATTCATCCAAGCGTATCGACTTTTTACAATTCAGTCAACTAAAATAATTTTGAATTAAAGTAAAAATGAAATCGATTTTTGTTGTTAATTTTATTTTTAATAATTGTCTCAAAGTTTTTTTTTGAGTTTTAATCAGCCATTTATCAATTTCAAAAACAAAAAACAATTGACCTTCAATTGTTGAAGGAAGAAAACCAACGTCATTTTAAATTAATATCTATAATTATCAAGGGGTTCAATATTTATTTTTATTTGATCAATTGAAAACTATTTGTTCAAATGAATAAAATGACCAGAAAAGAGAATCGTTTGCTATTATGTAAGCATTTGAAAAAAAAAATATAGAAAACAAAAAAAGCTTGCAAAGAAAAATTTTAGAAATTTTGCAACAAGGTTGTTTTCATGCAGGAAAGCCAAGCTTTTTTCATCTTTACACAGTCAACACAATTTTGTATTCAATTTTTGATTATTTTTAAAATCAAATTTTAATGTAAAAATTTTGAAAACTAGAAACTCAATTCAAAAAAGAAAGAGCTAGTTGTCATTTGGTTTATCTTTTCTTTTTCTTTGCTAAAAATCAATTAGTATATTCACAACACCATATTCTTCACATGTTTATGTTGATGCTTTTTTCTGTGAAATTTATCAGAAATGTGAATTTACTGTTTACGTTATTTATATGATTTATATGTTTATAGAAAAAAAAGAGAAAGAAGAAAAACGATAAATTTCAATAAAACTCGATTTATAGCAAATAAATATCAAACATTCAAAAAAAAAACAACAAAACAATCTTGATAATAAATTTATCATTGAGACCAGTTTAATAAAATTTTAGTAGCAATAAACCACCAACACACAACCAGAAAAAAAATCTGAAATTGTGAAAAATTATTTCACACTTTTCACATGTTTCAAGATGAGTTTGGTAGTTTTTCTGGGTAAAACTTTATAATTAAACATAAAATTTCTGAAAACAATGTTTTTAAACTCTTGAAAAAAAAACTGATCATTATAGTTGAATATTTTTGTTAAAAAGTTTATTCTTTAGAAATTGAACTTTGTAAAAAAAATTGTAAAGTTGATCTGTAAAGATTAGTTTCTATAAATAAATTTTTACGATTTGGTCATCTATTTTATGTCATGTGATATTTTGTTTCGAACAAAAAATGAGAGAGAAAGAAAAAATCGAGGACACTGAATCAGCATCATGATAATCATTCATCAACACCATCATTCTTTGATTTGCATCATCATGACTTTGCTGGATTGCTTTCAATTTCATTTCATTTCTCTCTCTCTCTCTCTCTCTCTCTCTCTCTCTCTCTCTCTCTCTCTCTCTCTCTCTCTCTCTCTCTCTTCTTCTATGTTATCCTTGATCTTTAACATCATTGAAATTATATTTTATCATTATTATAATAACAATAATTTAAAAGATATATACACGAAGATGTACATGTGTGTTAAAAGTTTATTAAAGGAATTTTTTTTCTATTATAATAAAGCAAATCAATCAATAAACTAATATTTTAATGATATTTTATGAAAATTTTCTGTCAAATTTTTAAATTAAAATAATAGCTCGAAAATCTAGCCATGAGAATATAAGAACAGAAATTTTATTTGACGAGATGTACGTGTTTTAAACACACACACACACACACATTTAGACTTGATAGGCAAAGATAGAAAAGTTTTTAACACATCCCATAGTAAGAAAACCATTTTGGTATTAAATTATTTTCAGACACACGATATTTGATGCGTGTGTGTGTGATACACTTCTAAACACGTCTTATTGGAGGATGCTTGTTTACGAATTTTTCTAAAAGATAATGTAAGATGATTACGTTTAATACCAGCAAATAAAAAAGAAAATATATAAATAAAAGTTTAATGATAACCTATCATCATACTCGTCTCAAAGTGTGTGTTCTCACTATTCAATCTCCATCGCTGCCCAAATAATTTTTCAATGGTTGTTTCTTGCTGTTGACATAAAACAACAACAACAACCAAAAAAGCAAACACGCATCCAATGTAAAGACACGAGCTTTTTTTTGTTTTATTAAATGTTTTCTTTTGAAGCAATAATCCATTGGTTTCTAGTTTGGACGAAAAAATCAACCAGTAACATCGCGCTCTATCAAAAGTATAAAAATGCGAGCACGATCACCCAGAAATAAACTGTTTCAGATCGAGATTGTCGGTTGATCGGTTTGAAAGAAAAACAACCACCAACATTATGAACACATTTTGAACGACGACTTTGACAAAGAGACTGCAACAAAAAAAAAACACAAACAAACAGATTCTTTGACAATTTTATTTTTTTTATTAACTTGTTTGATTTGAAGAAGACATTTAAAAAAAAAAAGAAAATAAAAAATAATTTTTCTATTTTTCAACTAATTTTATATAATTATAAAATAAAAGTGGGAGTGTGTGTGTGTTTTTTTTTCACGCCTGAATAATTTTTTATAATTCTTTTATATTCACTTGAACTTTCTACTATTCATTTATTCAAACAAAAAAAATCACCTGAAACTTTTTTTTATATTTTGACATTCGATGTTTGTTTATCATTATCATCTCATAATAATTTAAAAAAATTTTTTGATTTATCAAATAAATCATGGTTCATTAGTGACATTCAAGATTTGGTAGTGTACGGACGCTCTTCATCTACTAACGACTCCTCAAACGAACCTTCAATTTCAAACAAACCAAAAATTGTGTGAAGATTTTTGTTCCAAAGTTTTTTTCACAAATGAGTTTTTCTTTTACAAATTATTGTAATTTTTACAAAGTTAATCAATTCTAAAAAAATTATTTTATACTATTGTTACTGTTAATCATTTGATTTGTTAAAAAAATAAATCACTATCAAAAACAAAATTGAGAGAAAATGTTGGCTACAATGGGTTACGTATCATCGGAAACTTTTACTGTTGCGGATAAGAAAAAAACAAACAGTTTGCCTCCAATCAAACATCAATCATCATTAGGTGAAGCACAACAATCTCAACAACAATCGTTTGGAATGATCAAAGGACCATCATCATCATCGTTCCGTTCAACAAAAAAGTTGCCTTCAATTTTTCAACAACATAAAATTCATTACATTCATAATCAACAAAAATCTTTATTCGATTTAAATCACAACCACTTGTTGAAGAAGGGATCGCCATCACAGTTTCAGTCTTGTTCAGATAAAACTATCATTCTTCTTGATTTCAAAGTAAGTTTTGTTTGTTTGTTTCTTTTTTGGAACATAGTCTAAGATTTTTTGTAAGAAAAATCTTCGAGTCGATCATCTATCGATTGTATGTGATGATTGCTTTCTTTAATTTCTTCCATCCGCTATCAGAGCAAAAAAGAGAGAGAGAGAAAAAAAAGGTGGTGCAGACTCACCATCAACTGTGCATCAACACACAGTTCGGCATCAAAAAAAAAATCAATCGAAAATTTCTTCTTCTTCTTAATCTTTCGTTTTCGACTCAATGTTTTCAAGTTTGACTCGATTGATGTTTGTGAGAGTTTTTATCATTGTTTACAAAGATGAAAGTTCAGCATTTATTTATTTTTAATTATTATTGTAATTTTAATAATAATTTAATTAAATGCGCATGCATTTGTATTAAATAAAAACACTGTGTTTAGCATTAAAATGATACTTTTTGTTTTTGTTTTGTTTTCCTGATTGAATTGAATGTTTGCTAGTGAATGCTGAATGGATAATGTAAAAAATTTCCATTTGTAACCAATCCAAATCTAAACAAACGAAATTTTATAAAAAAAACTCTTGTTAATAGTAAAATCATTATTTCATCTTTAATTTTATTAATTTTACAAGTTTCAGTTTGACATTTCTGCATTGTGACAAATTGTTTAATTTATTTCATAACCCCCGCAAACTATTTCTATAGAGTTTCAACAGGTGTTTCAACTCAAATCTTTTTTTATGATCTAAAAAAATATGACAAGATGAAAATAATGATAAAACTAATAACAGCTGCCAAGAATTATGATTAATTAGATTAATATAAATGCAAAATAGCTAACATCATAATTTCGGCATTGGTTACAAAATTCATCGATCATCGGCGGCACATTCGTGTGCCTTTTTAGAAAACTATTTGTTTTTTTTATTTGCCACAAAATGTAGCTGTTGTTTTGTTTGAAATCGTTGAGAAAAATATGAAGTTTAAAGCTGTGTGGTGTTTATAAAAAAAGCATGAAATCTAACCAACAACTTATCAAACAGTTCTTCAAAGTCGTTCTGACTCGAATTCGACACTTTGCATTCCATTTGATTCATATGTTCCATAATTTAAATATGAAAATACGAACCTCTGCTTTATCAATATTTTCTTTTTGTTTTTTCTCTTCTGTTCCATACCAGGATTTGGAGAAGCAATCTAAAAAAGATTCATTGAAATACGTTAATACTACCTCCGAAAAATCACCAACATCGTCTTCATCATTGACGTTGAAAGTCTTTGTTGCAGCTTTTGTATCGTTTTTTACCAATTCTTTTGCAAGCGGCTACAACCTTGGAGTGCTCAACACACCCGAACAGGTAAACTTGTAGAATTAAAACCAGTTTTTTTTTAAATGCAAATTTCTAATCAAACTTTTTGTTTTTTTTTCAAGATTTTAAAAGCTTTTTTTAATAACACTTTGAATTTATCTCGAACTGAATTAATTGACGCCCAACAAATCGAATTAATATGGTCTATCGCTGTTTCGATTCTAGTCATTGGTGCTCTAGTCACCTCAATAATTACAGGATATTTAGCTGATCTAATGGGGAGGTAAGTGTTGCTTTACATTTGATTAAAATTTTTAATTCAATGTAATAATTCAAATTGAATTTTTCATACTAGACGCTCCGTCATTTTTCTCAATGCCACCATTGGTCTTTTAGCCATGGGCTTGACATGGTCCTCAAAATACATTTCAAATATTTCAGTTTTTATGATAGGTCGTTTGCTAGCCGGTTTTCATACTGGTATTGCTTCTAGCATTGTGCCAATGTATTTGATGGAAATAGGTCCCAAAAATTTACAGTCATCGATGGGTGCCGTCCATGTTTTGGGCTTGAACGGAGGTCTTTTCATTGCTCAATTTTTCGGATTGGAAACAATTTTTGGAACCATATCTCGCTGGCCTTTGTTGTTTTTTGTCAACGCTGTTTTCATTACATTGGGGATGATGGCTTTGTATTTTATGCCAGAATCTCCAGTTTTTTTGTATGTGATCAGAAAACGTGAAGATAAAGCCATTGAAGTTCTCCAACGGCTGCGACAAAAGCCAATTTCTGAGTTGACCGACGATATAAATGTTTTGAAGCAAGAGCAGAAAAGTAAAGAATGCACTAACGGCTCCTTTTTACAACTCCTTAAGCAACGAAGTTTTCGGCGAAACTTGTTGATTGTTTGTGCTTTACATGCGGGACAACAACTGATCGGAATCAACGCTGTGTTCTACTATTCGACAAACACTTTCAGAAGTGTTGGGTTCAGTCAAACGTTAAGTCAAATGGGAAGTATTGGCTGTTCGTTATTGAACACTATTAGTTCATTTTTGGCGCTTCGTCTTTTAAAAACATTTTCGCCGCGAAAGTTAATTTTAGTGAGTGCGATCGGAACCTCAATGTTTTTGTTGATTCTGCCTGTTTCAATGACATTTAAAGTAAGTTTAAAAATACTAAAAACTAACAAGTAAGAGAATTATCTAATTTATCATTTAAAATAAACAGACTGAACTTAGTTGGCTAAATTACGTCACAGTAGGAACTATTTTATTATATGTGTTCATGTTCGCCATTGGACAAGGTATTAACCAACAAACAAGCTTCATAGTTCATAATTTATGAAATATTTATCCAATCAGGTCCAATTCCTTACATGATCGGAGGTCAGTTATTTGATAGTGGGTCAATGGGCATTGGTCTCAGCTGTGGTTGTTTTATCAATTGGTTTTGCAATTTTCTCATAGGTTAGTTTAAATTTGATTGATATTTTTTAAGAATTATTAATTTTTAACTTTATTTTTTTTCTTTTATTTCAACTTGAAGCTTTGACTTTTCCAATGTTGGTTATTTATACAAATCAATTCGTATTCTTGATATTTTTCGCCTTCAATTTGCTTGTTCTATTATTTATCATATTCTTCGTTCCCGAAATCAAACCTGCTGATAGTCATTTTGACAGAGTCAAAGAATAAAATTCCTTTAAAGAATTATTATCGATGTGATTTTGAAACAATCTGTTTTTTCAAATTAAAAATTGCGCAAACAGATGATTCGTGAGTGATTTGAAATGTGATGTTCCAAACCGAGTTTGCCTATAAATAGATTCTGAAGAATCTTTAAGCACAAAACGGATAATAAACAGATGTACCTGAAACTTTTTTTATTGTTTTGTTTGTCACTAAATCTAATTATTTGCCAAGATAATGATTTTGATAAAGTTTCAATGACCTTTTTTAATTATTTGGATGTGCATTCTTTTGAACATATCATTGTCATCATCATTATCATCAACATTATCATGATCATTGTAATTATTGCCATTTCGCATCATTACGACTTTAGCTTGTACAAATTTGAAAAAAAAACTTATTTAATTTTAATTTTGAAAACTAATAATAAATTGCATAAAAAAACTGCGTTTTTTTTCACTATTTAATGAATATTATTTTAAAAATTAAAAAGAGTGTGCATATTTCGAAAAGAAATAACTATTTCAATTGTCCTAAATAAGAAGATTTATCGTTGAAAACTAAATGAGTTCGACAAACAAAGATATTATTACATGTTTTTTAGTAAAAATCAAAGTCTCATGATAAAAAAAAAGTTAAATCGAAATTTAACTGATAACGATGTCAAACACTGTTGATGACTTTGATTCTGGGTGTGTTTGTTTAAAGGATAAATATTTCAATATTTCTGTTCAAGAGAATTTAAGATTTACTGATACTCAAATCGAAAAAATAAAAGAACTTTGAGCTGCTTCAATTTTGTTCTAGAAAAAATAGGTTATTAGATAAGTGAAAATAAAAGAAAAAAATTCAATGAAATCAAATCACATTTTACCAATATCATTAAAGCATTGATAAGCTGATTTTATTCAAAACTATTTACCACAACTTTTTATTTGAAACTCATATTTTTCAAAAAGTTTTTCTAGCTAAAAATTAAAAATTGAAAGTTTATATTTTAATCAGAACAAGTTTTGGAGTTTAAGAGAAAAACTATTGAAAAAGAAACCCCATCAATATTGATTATAGAAAAAAATATTTGTCTAATTCAGTAATTAAATCTTGAAAAAAAATCAACTAGTCGGACAAATTTGTTAAACAAAAAAAATTTATACATAAAAAATTTCAATAAATCGTTTTAAACAAGAAATAATTAGCTAAAAAAATGAAAAGCAAAAATAAAATTGAAGAATTAAAAATTTGAAAAAAGCCTTTTTCGTAAGTTTTAAATTGAACAGAGGTTTAATTTGTTTTCAAATGAGAGACTTTCTGTTTTCTCATATGATACATCAAACTAACAATCGCCGTGGGTGTTACACCAGGAATTCGTGTGGCTGCACCAATTGTAGTTGGTCGATGTTCCGAAAGCAATTCTTGAACCTCCTGAGATAAATTTAGGCTATCATCAAAATAATCAATATTGTTGTCGATTTTCAAAGATTCTTCACGTCGAACCTCTTCAATCAAAGATTTTTGATCAATAATTTCTCTTTGATAAAAAGACTCAGTGGAAAGACGATTTATTAAAATGGATTCGAAGCGACCAATGACAATTCTTGGGGAAATTTTTGATAAAATGCTTGAAAATCGCAGAGATTTCGAATAGCTAACATTTCCATTCCGTTTTTAACTTTATTGCTTGTGGTAGCTGTTTCTTTCAAACCCAGAATTTTCGACCACTTATTCAATGAAAAATTCATTGATTCAAGAAAGTTTTTAGCATTGTTTAGAATAACTTGATCAGCTTTGAGCTTATCGTAACGCGCTTGACTAACACAGCCAATTTGAAATCCACGTTTTGTAAGCCTAATATCAGCATTATCAGGCCTTAAAAACAAGCGGAACTCGGCTCTGGTAGTGAACATTCGATATGGCTCATTGGTACCGAGAGAGGTGAGATCATCAATTAATACCCCAATGTATGCTTCTGTTCGACTAACAATAAATTCTTGATTTGACAAATTGAAATTTTTGTTTTCAATAGAATTTAAGGCTGCATTGATACCAGCAATGATGCCTTGAGATGCTGCTTCTTCGTAACCAGTAGTACCATTTATCTGACCAGCAAGAAACAAATTTTTAACTTTTTTGGTTTCTAATGTTGGCCTTAATTGTCTTGGATCAACAAAATCATATTCAACTCCATATCCTGGCCTCAACATTTTTACGTTTTTAAGACCGTCAATCGAATTTAAAATTTGTTGCTGAATTTCTCCAGGTAATGTACAGGATATTCCATTTGGGTATATTACATCAGTGTCCAAACCTTCAGGTTCCAGCCATATTTGATGATTTCTAGACGAAAATTTTAATATTTTAGATTCTAAAGATGGACAATAACGAGGACCATGAATTTCTTCGCGGACATGTCGTGTTAAATGTATGTTTTCTCTGACTAATTTCTCTACACGATCGTTAGTGAAAGTGAGCCAAGTGTGAAGTTGATCTTCTGGTTTAATCCAAACAGAATTGTTTATGAAAGAAAAAGGCAATGGAGGATTGTCTCCAACTGTATGCTCAAGCAAAGAAAAATCAATAGTATTTTTATCGATTCTGGGTGGTGTGCCTGTTTTTAAGCGTCCCATCTTAAATCCTATTTTATCTTGAAACGTATTCGCCAGTCCAATAGCAGGCTGATCTCCTATCCGACCAGCAGGATAATGCTCTAGTCCAATATTGATTTGACCTCGGAGAAATGTTCCAGTGCAAATGACAACAGTGTCACTTTCCAAAACAACTCCATCATTAGTAATAATGCCTTTGCACAAAAATCTTTTTTTGTTACTAATTTCATCAAATTTCTCTTCCAACACCAAATCTTCAATAGAAGTACAATAAACTTTTAAATTTTGAATTTTTTCGATTTCTTTTTGCATATTTAGTTTAAATAATTTCCGATCAATTTGAGCCCGATATCCCCAAACTGCTGGACCTTTGCTTCTATTGAGAACTTTGTATTGAATTCCGATTGATCACATACTCGGCCACAAAGCCCGTCTAGAGCGTCGATTTCACGAATTAATTGACCTTTTCCAATTCCTCCAAAAGCTGGATTGCAGCTCATTTCACCAATAGTCTCAAACTTGTGAGTGACCAACAAAGTATTGCATGACATACGAGAAGCTGCAGCAGCCGCCTCGACACCCGCATGTCCTCCACCAACAACTATGACATCGTATTTCGAATTTAAATTAACACTATGTATTGATGTTTATGGTGATGAAACTTTTTCCAATGCTTTTTGCTTAACAAATCCAAATTAAAAAACTTTTTATACATTATTTCGGGTCGAAGAAAACAAAAATAAACATTATATTAATACAAAAACAATGCAATTAATTAATTTTAAAATTTCAATTTTTCTGAAAGCTCTAAGCCATAATTTTTCTCAATTTAAAAACTTATCTATTTTTAAAATTTAATTTTTCAAATGAAAACACGAGAAAAGAGGCATGAAAATTTGATAAAGTTTTTTGGTAATTTTTTGAAAAGAAATGTTCTCTCAAATCGATACAAAAAGTACGAAATATCAAAATATTATTGTTTTTATCTCTTTTCTATAAAATATATTGAAATTATTTGGTAAACCTAAAAGTCACTAAAATGGAATTTCAAAAAATTAAGCCAATTAATTAATTAGTTTTTAATTTTTAAAACTATTTTAAAATGTCAAACACTGTTTTAGACCAAGAAATCTTAGGTAACTCTCTAATAAGTCAATAGCAAATTTTAATTTTTTTCTTTTTTTTTGAAATATTTATTGAAATCATATTACTGGAATTATAATGAATTTTGAAAATTCAGATCAAACTCGTCAAGAAGTTTTGAGTAAATATAAATTGATGTTAAATAAATTATATGAAGATATATCGAGCCAAAACAAAAAATATAATTACAATGATTCTTTCAGTTGTTTTAATATGTCAACGTTTTTTGAAAATTGCTCTCAAAAAAAACATTTTTTAATACATGAAAATACAGATTTTTTTGAGTTGCTACAAACCTGTGGTAATACTCAACTTAATAAACTTATTTTAGTCTTTGCATCATTGATCGAAGAAATGAATGATTTGGCCACATTTGGAGCTCAAAAATTTATTGGTTCTATATTGTTATATCGAGAAGATTCTGTCATAAATTCAACAGTTAAAGAAGCGATTGTTTTGGACATGAAAATTCATCATAATCAAAGTCCAAGCAAAATAGAAGAAGATGATGAATATTCTGCAGTTGCCAAATTGTTGCCAATTTTGTTTGAGTTGATTTGTTATTTAAAAAGGTGTTATGAAGTCGCTTCAAATTGTTGATGCAGCAGCACACGATTTTAACTTACGCAAATATCAAAACTAATGACAAACAATTGCAATCGACTCTTCGACATATTTTGCCTCATTTAAGCGGAAATATTAGGTGTTTAAACTCTATCGATTTAATTCATTTTTTAATTAATTGTTTTTTACAAATCTAGATTTGACATGGCATGGGAAGCGTTGGGAAACTTAGCTACGACTTTGATTAATCTTGATCAAATTTTTTCTCAGCAGTTATCTCAAAACATTCAAAAAGATATTTTTAATTACAAGCGCTCATTAGAAATGGTTTTAAAAGATTTGGAAAAATTTGGTTTAAAATCTAAAGAAAACGAAATTCAAGTTATTTTAACAATTATTGTCGAAATCGAACGTGAACTCATCGATGGATTTATTGCTGGTGGTGCTTCCAATGGAAACGATAACATTCATAATATTGGTTTCTTCTTTTTCAAGGGTCTCATTGTTGCTCTTATGAATACCAATATTGCCGAAAATGGTTGTATTTTGAGAAATAATTACTTAAATGAAAACATGGCTTCATATGTTAAAAACAATTGCTATTGCATTGAACAGAATCAAGAAAAGTTTGTTGACAGCTATCGTTTTCTTTCGGTTACCATATTCTATGTTCTTTACGTTCATTTGTTTTTGAAAGAATCTGATAAAAAATTACTCAAAATTCTAATTGATGTACAAAAAAAATTGAACATTTTTTACGTTCATCTTCCTGGAAACATATACGTGGCTCCTGATCATATACTTTTTGGAACTTTACCTCGTCAATTAATTGAAAAAAAACTTTTTGATTATTTTATGGGACAACGGGAACAATTTCTCAAAGTAGGATATATTGAGAGTCAAATAAAATCATTGATTCCTATTATTGATCAATGGTTAGTCAAAACAGAACAATCATTAAATTCTGGATTTTATAACAATATTACTGAAGGAGATGCTTTAAATCAAATTTTTATTCATCTCTTGCTGATCAAAGAAGGATTTGAGTTTATTCGTTTATTATCAAATTTGATACAAAATTGCATAAATGTTTATTATCAATTTCAGCGATCTTTGTCTAAATTTGACACAATCGCTTTGTGCAAAGCGATCACTTTGTTGAAAGGCATCAAAAAATTTTTTTATAATCACAAAAAAATAATATTTGAAGTCGTATTACATTATCAAAAATATAACGCTTGTGCTTTGCTCAACATATTAACCAGAACTAAAAGGAGAATTTTAAATAATGTCACAAATTATTCAGAACAAAAACTTGATCTTCTTTCTGCGATAATATTAATTTCTAATTGTTTGAATGGTCCAGTCACCACTTCTAAACGATACACGCTAATGTCTTTGTGTTTTTCTTACACTTCGTCTCATACTGGGATTTTCGCTGGTGAAGATCTGTCTAAAATTCAAGTTCTGCTCAGAAAAATTGAATTTTTTTTGAGCATTTTTCCAAAAATTAGTCAAATGTTTGACTGCCATTTTTTATATTTCAACAGAGAAATTATCAAAGTTTACTTTAAAAATTTTTATGATACTTATGGCATCTCGGGCTCTAGTTCGATTTGTGAGTTGCAATATTTTTTTGCTGCAATTGATGATGCGATTCGCTTGCTTGAATCTGTTGGAGATTCTGAGATCTCACAAAAATTGCTTAAGGCTTATCAGGAAGATATACTTCAAATGTTTAAAACTAATTTTCTAAATCCAATTTTTAAAGATTTTGAAGATGAGTTAAGGTTTTTAACACACCTTGATTTGCAACTTGGCGAGAAAAACCCTTTCAAACGAAAATTTAAAGATTTCAAAATGCTACTCAGCTCTGAGCCGCTTAAATTGTTCAATGGTCGTATCATTATTTGGCTAAAAAGCTATTTTGAAAATAGTTTGAATGAATTAGCTTACAATATGACTACGATTGCTTTACACGATTGGAAAACGTACGAGTCAATGTTAGGATATGCTCGGGCAAAATTTGGACTCAACTTTGCTTCACTTCAACTTCCCACTCGAACTTTGGAACAAGGTCTTGATGTTTTGGAAGTGACACGCAACATTCATATTTTTGTGGCCGCTTATCTTTATAATTTGAATAATCAAGTTTTCGTCGAAAGATCGTCAGCAAACAAACATTTGAATGTTTTAACTATTCGCCACGTGGCCAATTCAATACAAACTCATGGTTTCGGAATCATAAATTCCACAGTCAATTTCGCTTATCAATTTTTGAAAAAAAAACTTCAAATTTTGTCTCAATTCCTTCATGAAGAACATATTAAATCACGTTTGATCAAAGACATTCGTCAATTCCGTGAAATGGTAGCAGCTGAAGAAAAACAAGGAACTGCTGAATCTTCGAAATTGATAAAATTTTCTTTTGAAAAAGCTGAAAAATTAGTTAAAAATATAAGAAAACTTGGTGTCACTAAAGATGGTCTGACATATTTAGATAAGTTTCGTCAATTGCTCACGCAAATTGGAAACGTTTTAGGTTTTGTTCGTATGCTTCGTAGTGGTGCTATGCATTGTACATCCGAAATTGCTAATTTTGTTCCGGATCTTGATGATCTAAATTCAATATCTTTTGAAAAATTGGTTTGTGAAGAGCTATTAAGCTCGATGATAAATGATGAAACAATTCAATCTGCTCGTAATCTTGATTCAGCTTTGTACACAGTTGCTACCAATTACTCGGATGCTACAGATTATTTTAAATTATTAGTCGAAGTTTTTGCACCAACGTTCCGTGATCCTAAAAATACGCATCTGAAAAACTTTTACGTAATTTTACCAGCGACCACCTACAATTACGTTGAGCACATCACTCTTTGCAAAGAAAAACTGGCACGTAAAAACAAACAGGATGGTGCTGCCTTTACCGATGACGGTTTTTCAGTGGGTGTTGTTTACGTTCTAAAGCTTTTGAATCAATTACAAGATTTTGATAGTCTTCAGTGGTTTGCATCAGTCGATGATTATGTTAAAAAAACAATGCCCAACAATAAAATTCAAAGCTCTGAAAATTTATCTAGTCAATTTTCTCAGCAAAACGTTGAACAAACTCAGAGTTTGACTATAAAAAGAATAGAGATGTTCCATCAAGAATTTCAATTACTTAAATTCAATTTGACCAATTCTAAAATTTTGTTTAAATCAGCCAAATAAATTTTTTCATTTTAAAAAATTTATTTTATTTAAAACTTTAAAGAATCACAAAGGAACTTCAATAGCAGAAACGATTCTTTCAATTTAAGAGTATTTGTTAAAAAATTTATTACTTTTCCCTGTCAATCAACTTCTAATTGCTGAAAAATTTCGTTTGTTTGTTGAGTGACACGAATGAATGTCGTTCGAATTGGAAGTTCTCGAAGGGTTGAAGCACCAGTGTATGTACAAGCTGAACGCAAACCACCAAGAATGTCAAAAATTGTTTTTTCAACATCGCCTCTATATGGAACTTCTACCGTTTTCCCTTCTGAAGCTCGATATTCTGCCACACCACCATGGTGTTTGTTCATGGCAGTAGCTGAACTCATTCCATAAAACTGTTTTGCTTTTTTGCCATCTGGTTTGACTACAATATTGCCCGAACATTGGTCATGCCCCGAAAGCATTCCACCTAGCATAACAAAATCGGCTCCTGCCCCAAAAGCTTTACAAACATCACCCGAACAAGTGCACCCTCCATCGGAAATAATGTGCCCACCGAGGCCATGTGCTGCTGTTGCACACTCGAGAACAGCTGAAAGTTGAGGATATCCGACACCAGTTTTTTTTCTAGTTGTGCAAACTGAACCAGGACCGATTCCAACTTTGATAATATCGGCTCCAGATAATATCAATTCTTCTACCATTTCACCTGTCACGACATTTCCCGCCATTATAGTCTGATTTGGAAATTCTTTGCGTACGTTTTTGACGAAATTCACAAACGATTCACTATATCCATTGGCAACATCTAAACAGATGAATTTTACTTGCGGAACCTTTGATATTATGTTTTTCAATTTGTTGAAATCGGTTTGACTCGATCCCGAACTAACAGCCACGTTCTGATGAAAAATTTTTTTTTTATAGAAATACTTTCGCTTTTATGATACCTGGCTGACAATTTCTGGATAAGCAGTGGCAAAGTCTTCCCAATCTTGAAGTGAATAATGCTTGTGTATCGCTGTGAAACAATGGTGCTTAACAAAAATCAATTGAAAAATTATTTCATAAAACATTGTCAATTCAATACTTTGCCAAGAGCGACAGCCATTTCAAATGTTCCAATTGTATCCATATTAGCAGCGATTATAGGAATACCACTGTACTCATTCTGAGAGTTTCGAAACTTATAAGTTCGGTCTAAATTAACCTAACAGAAGAATTTTTTTTTTAAAAAAACAAACAAAAAGTACTAACCTCTGACCGGCTTTTCAAAGTTGAACGTTTCGGTCGTAAAAGAACATCTTTAAAATCTAGTTTCACAACTTCTTCGATTGTAGGCATTTTTAAAAGATCTTTGAGAAAAATAACAATTTTCAAAAAAATTTAAATGTATTTAAATTTTAAAAAACTTTGACGATTTCTATGTCGAAAAAAAGACACTGAGAAAATGATAAAAGGCGATTTATCCAAATATTAATTCAAAAACTTTTGATAAATTTTATATTCAAATAATTTTGATTATGATTTCAAACAATTAATACTCTTGAGATTTTCGACAGTAATCCAAAATTGAATAGGGTGATTATAAAAACGCGCCTATCAATTAAAGATAATTAATCGAATTACTGATAGATTGCCAGTTTTTCAAATGATTGCTGAAAAACTATAGTGCTAAAGTTTCGAATTTTTTTCCTTTCAACTATAATATGGTATACTATTAACAAGAAAACACATGTTTTTTTTTGTTGATCGACGCGCCGCAATATATTAGAAAAACAAAGGATACAAATCAGTTTTTAATATTAAAATTTTACATTTCATACATGATGTTGATGATTCATTATGTTTGAGTAATATTGTTTGTTTTCACGAATTCTTCTGAATTGCTTTTTGCTATGCTGCTGCCAAAGGGAAAAAAAATAGAAGGTTAAATATTGTTTTGAATGGTGTGCGTGTGTTTTTTTTTATATAGCACGTTTTAATAAAAATAAACGGAATTTTTAGTGTTTGATAAACATTTCGAAAAATGAAGACAAAAAAATGTTTGATTCAATCTTTTTGATCAATATTTCAACGAATTCTTTTATGATAATGAAAAATTGGTTGAACATCATTGTCCAAAACGATTTTGTGTTGACAAAAAACTTTTTGATATTAAACAGATATTTTTGTCACAGGAGAAACTAGAAATGAAAAGGATGTTTTTTTCAAAACAGTATGTGTTTGTGTTTGGAATAACAAAATAAAACTCAATGATTATTTTAGTTTATGAAACATTAATGTTTTTATAAACAGTTTTTATAGTTCTAAATATATGGTGTTGATTATATAACTCTGATAATTATAAAACTGAAATTTAATGTTTTTTTTACATTATTTCAAGATTCTCTAAATAATAGAATAAGTTAGCTAAAAAAAGCATCACAAATTTTTTGAGTAATGGTTTTTTGTTGTTGAAAAAGTTTCAGCATTAAGTTGTCTAAAAGTTGTTTTTTGTTGGAAATTGAGTTTTCCCACCAAACGAGTCAAAAAAAAAAATTTTTCTCAGATAGCACAGGTTTAATCACTAAAAAAGATCGAATATTTATACAGGTTTGACAATAGTCAGAACAGGAGTTTATTTATTCAAATTTAAAAAAGTTTTCAAATAATATTATAATTTGTTTTGTTTTTCATCAAAACTTAACCGCTTCCAGGTTTTTTTGGAATGTTCAAGTTTTCAATAGAATAAAATATTGGTGAATTTAGAATAATTTCAATACTTGACTTATAAAAATAGAAAAATATTTTTGAAATGCATTAGGTTTAAGTTTAAAAAGTTGTATAAGTCAAATTTTGTCTGAAAATAATTTTAAAATTAATTTAAATGAAAAACGACATTTTCAGTCAAAATAATTATTATAAAAAATACTAGAATATGATACGCTTTTTTCAAAATTAAATTTTAAAAAAGTCTAAATTTAAAGAAGTTTGAAACTCTGAAAATTTACTATTGCTAAAAACAAAAATTAGATCCTTTGAACATCGAATTGTCAATTAAAATTATTTGATAGCAAAATTTTTTAAACTAAAATCCTATTATAAAAGAAAAAAAGTTTTGAAAAAAAAATTCAGAGACAGATAAATTTCCAGAATATAACTTTTTTTTTTGAATAGAAAAACTCTCATAAAAAATCATTTAAAACTCTTAAAAAATCATTTTTGTTAAGAAATTAATTCTGACAAGTTGTTTTTTTTTCTCTTGAAATTTACGACTTGAATACTTCAAAATAATTTTTTTTGTAAAAAAAAAAAATACCAAGCTAAAAAATGTTTAACCAGAAAATAAATTTCAATTATATAGACTATAATATCTAACATATCTATAGATATGTTTTTTTCGGGTTGTAAATGTTTTATATTCATAACAGTCAACGAAGCGTAACAATTTTCATGTCACGAAATGGAGATGAATTGAGCATAAATTTTTGTTTTTTTTTTTGGTCAACACAAATTTCAAAACAAAAAATCGGAAATTCAATCAAACAACAGAATAGTTTTTTTAGTTAATAAAAACTTGTGAATTGAGAAAAAAAATCGGGAAAAATTCTTTGTTAAAATATTATAGGATTTTTTCATTGAAGTTCATGAATACGAATAAAAAAAAAACAAAAAATTATTAAAAAAATATTTCTGCTTCTGAATGCGCATTTCATTCATTTATTTCTGCCTTTTCAAACTTATCACTTTTAATTTTAAAGTTCCAATGTCTGTGTGCATTGATAAAAAAATTGATCTTGAATTGAAAAAAGAAAGGAATTTTTTTTCAATTTTTAATAATAAAAGTTCTATCAAAATATTTTCTGTTAACTTCTATTTAAATTCTAATTTTGTTAAAAACTAATAAAAAAAAGTGAAATCTATAGTATTTTATGGAACAAAAATATCTTTAATATTCCTATATTAAAATATAAAAAAGAATATTCAAAGCAATCTGAACCAAATAATTTTACTTTCAATTTTATTCTATTTTTTATGTGAAAAAGTTTAATAACATATTTTATAAAAAATAAATTCCGTCGAATGTAAAGAGGTGAAAAAATGATTTATAATATATTTTTTTTAATTTAAAAAATATTATTAAAAAATTTTCAATAATTATTTTATTTTTCTAGCTAGAAAAAATCATTTTCTCAATTCACTGTTAGATTATTTTTTATATTATAACAAATTTTATTTGCTTGGAGAATAATGAACAAGAAAGAACGTTGTTTGTTGTTTGTGAAACTATCAATTGTTTTAAATGATTGTCTATTTTTAGATTTTGAATAGATTTTTGTTTGTTTGTTAATACTTCAAGTAATGTTTCATAAATTTCGCCAAACAGACACTCACATAGACTTGGTCATACAAAAATTTATCACTTCTTTTTACATTGACATTTTGAGATAGTGTTTTTTTGGCTTAGTTTAGATTTTTTTTTGTCGTTGTCATCATTAACATCAGTTTTTTTCAATGATAAATTTTTTTGAAAAACAAAATGGTTTTATTTTAATAAAAATAAATATAATTTTCTTTTTTTTAGTTATACTAAGTATGTTAGGTTTGGTAGCTAAAATGAGTTTTTTTTCATGAACAAGTTTTAAAAGCATTCCTAGTGAAAAAAAACTGAATAAAGTTTTAATTTGATTATTTTTTGTTAAAATTTTTTTTTAAATTAATAATTACAATTGCAAATTTTTTAAACTGATTTTATTCTATTTTTTGGCAATTTTTTTCGAATTATAAAAGTATAAACTATTAAATGTTGGCTTCGCTACAATAATCAAACTTATGACGTAAAAATTAATTACATCCAAATTTTATTTGCAATATTTTTTTTTGTTGTTGAAAATATCTTGAAATTGATTAATTATAAATTTTAAGACACGAACAACTAAACGAATTCATCTGTCAAATGTTAACTGAAGTTTTTTTTTTTTGACTAGGTTTGTGTTGCATAAAGCAAGTGAATAAGAGAAATCAAACGTCAAAAAAAAATTTGCTTTTCTTTATTCAAAAATGAACTCACTTCTCTCACGAAAAACAGCGAACAATTTAAATTTGATGTTGATTAGGCTTTCTATTTCGGGACAAAGAACAAGAAAAAAAAACACAACCAAAAAAACTATCTTGAATAAGCTTTGTTTTGGTTTGTTTGTTTTATTGATGATTAGGTTGTGTTATTATTAGGAAGTACCCCAACACACACACACACAGAAACCACTTAATGGCAAATACACTCTGCAAATTTTTTTTTCTAGTTTGTTCGATTGCTACTGTCAAAAAAAATGCAATGAAAGCATTATAATGACAAAAAAACAACCACAACACTACTAAGCTTTATTTATTATTTCGAGAAAAACGTTTTTCTTCAATTTTCGCATTTCTCGTGTTTCCCTGAATATATTGATTCAAGTGTAAACTATCAAACGGAAAAATATTTTTTTTTTTATGTCGCTTGCTATTTTTTTTAAGAGAAAACTACGGCCAACCGCGAATAGCTCTGGATTCATCTTCTTTCTCTTCCTAGACCTGTCTTCGCACAAAAAAATTCTTGTTTTGTTTGTTTCGTCGAGCATGCGTTTCCTTCTTTGGTTCATTCTTTCGTGTTTTTCTTTTTCATAGTTACTTCTCTGCTGGAAAAAAATAAAATAACAAAAAGAAAAATATAACAATCATTCACATCTCGGTGAGGTGAGGCTTTCACAATTTTTTTTTATCATTTCGCCGTGTCAGTTGCGTTGATAGCGGTTGTTGACTATGGTAGTGTTGTGTGAAAAAAGTGAAAAAAACTTCAATAAATATTCGCAAATGGTTTGGTTTTTCGAATGGAACAATTTATATTTAAATTGAATTAGAACCGTTTTTTTGTCAATTGCTGTGTGTTATTCCCACATCGTGCTTGCCAACTCGACTTATTCGAAGATGTGCCAACCTATTTATTTTTTGAAAATATAATATAATGCTCTGAAGGTAACGATGATTTATGTTGTTTGATTTTATTTAAAAAACCAAAAAAAAACAACCTCTTGAAAATTTCTTCAAAAAATATAATTTTGGATGTTATAAATATTTATAGTTATTTTTTTCAGAAATTTATTAAACAAATGAAATAAATTCAGGCAGATAAACCATAATAGTTTTATTAATATTTTAGTTTCTAGTTGACAACTTTTAATTGACTCTTGAAACGTTAGTTTGTTTATTCATTTTTTAAAACAATTTATTTTATTATATTATGAATTATGAAAAAAACATTTTTTAAAGTTTAATAAGAAATTTTTAAAATCATTTTTGCACTGATTGTGTTGATTATTTTTTGAAATATCGATGATAATGCAGAGATGAACTTTTTTTAAAGTAAAAAAATTTTTACAGGTTATCATAAAAGTTGAAGAATCTCATTTAAATTGAATAAATATTTTATTTCAACTAAGATTATTTTTATTAAAAATTTCTATTATCTATTATCGATTTTTTTGTTACTGCTTCTTATATTCAAATTACTTTTAGTTTGCTTTTGTCATAGATATTTTCGTTTTTCTTAACAATCTCATACTTAAAGGATTAGGTTTTTTTCACTTTTTTTTAAATTTCATTTTTTTGGTGAAACAAACAAAATGAAGAATTTTTTTGTATTTGTAAAAAAAGACATAGAGAATTTTTTTCTGTTATTTAAGCTTCAAAAAGATTATTTTATCATAAAATTGACATTTTTCTGAAAATTTTCTAAAACGAAAAACTCTTCAACAAACAAGCTAGAAATTTCAAAAAAAACTTGATAAATTTTTTTCGATCATATTTTTGATGTTTTTAGTAGAAATTTTTATTGATATAACAAAAACATTTATTTCATTTTTTCAATTTTTGTTTCAATAAAAAAAAATTATAGAAAGCCTGACTTTTTCAAAGTATCTTGATGTAATGCTTGAAAAACAATACAAACTATATTTACTACTGATATTCTTTGTTTTTATTTTTTTTAGAAGATTTTTCAGTTTTTTTTGAATTTCTAAACGATCGAATAATATTTTTCAGAAAATAATTACAGAAAGTATTTTTTTACAAACAGTTCGTAGAGTTAAAAACAACAAATAAAACTATGCTTTTTTCTTTAGCCAGAAAAAGACATTGAAACTGTTATTGATTGTGAACAAATTTTTTTTTCTTTCACTGTGTTTAAATTTTTTTCTCTAACCAAGAATAGTTTTTTTCTTTTACTTTCATCAATTCTTTATTTTAAATTTTTCATAATAAATAATTCAGGTAAAAGAACAAGAAGAAAAACTTTAATCAAGATTACTGTGAATAATAAAGTTGTTTTCATTTGTTCAACTAAGAAAAAAAAGTTTGCAGCTTCTTTGTGAGAGAGAGAAAACTCATTCGAACACAAGGTTGGTTAAGCAAAAATTAAACTTTTCTTTTAAACTTTTTCTAAACTTTTGCCAAAAGATTTACACCTTATAAAAAATAATGCGATCAATTTTTTTAACATATTGAGCTTGAAGCTTTAATCAAAACTTTTATTTCTAAATGATAACTTCATTGAAATAAACAGAAATATATTTTTATTTTAAGAAACTAACGATAAATAAATTGATCAATTAATAGCAAATTATTTTTGTTTTTTTTTTTATCTTTGAATACAATATATTTTGATGTGTAACATATTCTATTTTTAAATGTTATCTAATGAATATAGTTTTAGCAATCGGTAAAATTTCTAGCGATTCGTTATATTATGAGCCACCAGTGGTACATGCCGACTATAAAATGTTAAAAAACAAATTTAAGCACGCAAAATTCTACTAAAAGTAAAAACAGATTTGTTGTTGTATTTTGAACAGCTTGATTTTTTTAATGTTTTTGATTTATTTTTTATAGATGAACAAAAAACTCTTAGTTTGATTTTTTTCACTCAGTTTCTTCACCATTTTTTTCTTGTATTTCTAAATTGCAGTTTTAAATTTTTTTTATATTTTTATAAAATAATATTATTTTTTAAAAGATGTTTAAGAAGAAATGTTTCGAAGAATTTGCTCTATTTGATGATTACATTCGAATTATTTTTTCAAATAGAATGAATATTTATGTTTATTATAGAAAAAAAACTATATTTCAGATACTTGAAACCATAAAATAAAAATATTTTCAAAAAATAAAAAAATGATGTAAAATCTTTTTTTTCACGAGAATGTTTTTTTCAAGCTTTGATTTTAACTCGAAACAAGTATAAAGAATTTTTGCTTGAAGGCAACGGATGTCATTGATTGTTAAACGCATTCAACTATGCATTCGAATATTTTTTTTTAATCAATAAAATAATTTAAAAGAAAGTTTAAAATGTGTTTTACTGTTAGTTGATTGGCCTGTCATTAAATTAAAAGTAAAATAAATTTCTAAAAAGTTTTTTTATTTGTTTTCGTTTAATTGGAAAAACAAACAAAATTAGGTAGTTTTTTCCTGTTACAAAGCAGAATTTTTCTTTTTGAGTTGTCGGAAAATTTGGGTTGATGTTGATGAATTCATTCTATTTATTTTATAAATTTTGCAAACTTTGGTTCCTGATGGAAAACAAAAATTGAGAGTTCTTTTATGAGAGTTCATTCTGGCGGTCAAATCAAATATTTGATTAGTTAAAGCAAAAAATTTTTTAATTTATTCTGTAAATAGTATTTTCCAAAAATAGAGAAAAATTCATTTGATAAAGGTTGTTTAAAATACAAATGTTTGAGTGCGTTGTTTATGTTTAGTGATGGTTGTAAGCTTCGTTTTAAAAATGCGACTTGTACAAGGTTAGACGTAGTCTGCTGATTGCATAGTAACGTAAACAGGTAACATGCTAAACGTGTTTTGCTAAGCTCTACCTGATTTTTTTTTCATTTCAAAAAAGCTGTTGCTTTGTAATATTTTATTTAAATTTTTCATCGATGTTTACGACTCAAACTTATTTGTGAAAAAAAGTTTTTCATTTTGTTTGCTGATCAAAGAAAACTTGTTTTGTTATAATATCAATAGATAATTTTGGAAACCAATAAGTATATTTTTCTAATTTTTTTTTTGAATTTATAAATTTAATTGACTAGCCCAAGTTATAATTTTTTTCCAATTCAAAAAAAAAAATGAAATTTGATGACATTTGAACATGTTTTTAATATCTGCCTTATTTTGTTTTAATAAGATATTCAATTACTATTTAATTTTTTTTTAAAACTCAAATTTCACTATTAAAATGAGTTCAGAAAATTCATTAAATCAATACTAAGTGTGAATATATGTGATGGCTGTGTTATTGCTAAAATAACTCTGTCTATGAACAGCCATAATTATGACATGTGGTGTGTTCGTTTTACTTTTACTGGTTATTCTTTGCTAATTATTGAATGAAAATAATTGTTTTAAAAAATAAATTAGTTGCATTATTTTTGAAACATTTCATAAGCCGGCAGGATAACCATGTCTGAAGCAATCAATAACTTGGTAGCAAGAAGAACCTTGCTGAGAAGGAAAATAACTTTGCTACTTAACAAAGTTCGTTGAAAAAACTCGCGATTTCAAGCGACGAAAAGATAATTTGAACAACTTTGCGATGAAATCTTTAGTATCAATGAATCTTTAATAGAAACAGAACACTGGGTTCAAGAAGAAGTCGACGATTATGCTGAAAAAATGGTTAAACTCAATCAATATTTTCAATCAGAAAACATTTGTGAAAAAACTGGTACCGCAGAAACTAAAAGTCAAAATAATCGTTATTTGTCACGACTGAATCTAACTCCTTTTGATGGAACGCTCAAAGGATGGCTGCCTTTCAGAGAACAATTCGATTTATTAGTAGCAAACAATCCAAATTTCGAGCAAGCTGAAAAGTTTTATTATCTCAAAAATAATGTCGATGAAAAAAGTCAAAGCATTATCGATGGTTTCGACGGAAATGATTCAAAGTAGCTTACGAAGCACTTGAAGAGCAGTATGGCGATAAAAATATCCAACGAAAAGCGTTATGTGAAGAGGTTAAAAAATTACTGTTGTCAGAAGTCAGTTGGACTTACAAAATCTTAAACAAATGTTAATAAAATGGAACTCATTGCAAAGAAGAGCCGCGAAATTGTCCTTCTCAGAAGAATTCATCAACTTCGAAATGAAAGAAAAGTTACTTGCTTTATTACCATTCGAATTGACAGTGCAATTACATAAATCGAAATCAACTGGAAAATTAGATGATATCCTTAAAGCTCTAAACGAGCATGTTCAAGCTTTAGAAAAATTAGATAGTTTGCCAAATTTTCAAAATAGAAAAACAGCAATGATCTCTAATCAGTCAATCTGGTGTGTGTTCTGCAATTTACCACATAAGTCAATCTTTTGTGATAGTCAACAGACGAAGCAACAGCGCCTAATGATCGCAAAGAAGAAAAATTTATGCCTTGTTTGTCTTCGTAAAAACCATGTTACTGAAAAATTGTCAATCTAAATTTCGCTGCTCTTGTGGAGGGCGTCATTCCAAAGTCATATGCGATGCAACAGTTAACGAGTGTCAGACACTTCCAAAAAACGTGTCTGGCGACCTAGTGAATTAATTTATGTTGACTGCAATTTGGACGGAAACAAGATCAGAGGACTGCTTGACACCGGAGCTAACATAACCTGCGTCAGCAAAACCCTGTTTAACCGTCTAAAAAATCAGTTAATTCGAAACTCAGTCATCGAAATTCAACAACTCAACCAACCCACTAATTCGCTAGGTCGCATCAGTTGTCAGCTTCAGATCGGAGATGTTTCACGCGTAATTCAAGCTCACGTTATTGAGAATATGTCAACTCAATTATTGCTCGGGCTTGATAGCACAAAATTTTTCGATCTTCAAGTTGATTTAACAAGTCAAAACGTCCTTCAACATAATCAACCAATTCAAAAATCTAATATCAAACCAAAAAATTGATACAACTCATAAATCAAAAGTCAACCAAGTTCAATTTGAAGATGTTTTTAATCAAGATTTCACCACTGATCAAAACAATCGTCTCCAAAATCTGATCAAAAGTTACCAACATGTGTTTGCTAATGATGCTGTTGATCTCGGCTGTATCGATATTGAAAAACATTCCATTCAATTGACGAATCACGTGCCGATTCATTTAAAACCATACAGAACATCTCAGCAAGAACAGTTGATAATTGACCAACATATAAAACAATTGCTTGACAATAAATTGATCCAACAATCGATGTCACCATATTCATTCCCAGTTACTCTGGCCAACAAAAAGGGGAAGGAAAGACACGTCTTTGTATCGATTTTCGTAAACTCAATGCTGTCACTACACCCATCATCAACCATACCGCGAATCGATGATGTTTTAGATAAACTGCATAATGCAAAGTTCTTCACATCACTTGATATAGCTTCGGTACTGGCACGTGAAAATGAACCCAAATGACGTCCATAAAACTGCCTTTTCAACTAAAACGGGCCATTTCGAGTGGTTAGTTATGCCCTTTGGGCTCAAAAACGCTCCAGCTACGTTTCAACGAATCTTGAGAACCATCATTAACAAACATCAATTGGAAAACGTTGAAAATTATTTTGATGATATTATAATTTATTCTGAAAATTTTGAAGATCATTTAAAGCACCTGGAACGTGCGCTCAAAGCATTTTCTGATGAAAAAGTTAAACTTAAGTTCAAAAAATGTCAATTTGCAAAAGCATCCATCGAATATCTAGGCCATACAATTTCGCCTAATGCTATCCAACCATGTCAGCAAAACATTCAAGCTATTCAAAATTTTCCGCGGCCACAATCAGTTAAAGAAGTTCAACGTTTTTTAGGGGCTGAAAACGTTTATGGAAGATACATCGAAAATCACGCTATGATACGAACACCGTTAACTGACCTTCTGAAAAAAGAAACAACTTGGAATTGGTCTTCTGAGTGCGAGGAAGCGTTTCAAAACTAAAAAAGTGTCTTATTTCAAAACCGATTCTGTCAATTTTTGACCCGAATCGATCATGTAATTTATATTGTGACGCATCTCTCAACGGAATCGGTGCCGTAATAAAACAAGTTCAAAATAATGGCAAAGAGCTGCCGATAGCATTTTATTCAAGAAAATTACTGAAGCACGAGCAAAACTATTCCATTACGGAATTGGAATGTTTGGCGATTATCGAATCATTAAAACGATGGCACTGCTATATTCATGGCCACAAAACAACGATAACAACAGATCACTCAGCGTTGCAATGGATCAGAAATGCAAGAATCCTAGTGGACGGCTAGCTCGATGGGCCATTCGGCTATCAATGTACGACCTTGTGATTAAATACAAGAAGGGAGAAACTAATTACGAAGCCGACGCGTTGTCTCGCGCTCCACAAGTCAACTTACTGCAAATGCAAAAACTTATTGCCGAACAACATCAAACAATTGCTGACGTCTACGCAAAGACCTCAATGCAATGGCATGAACGAAAGAACGAATCAAACAATAATGGGTCGTCTGAGAATCAAAATCAACACCCCTTGAACAAACAAAAGCTGGCCAATGTTGCTGAAGGAAGTTGTTTTCGAATATAACAATACACCACACGAAGTGACTGGATTCGCGCCAGCATTCCTCATGCATGGCATCAAACCCTATGAACCACCGCTTTCAACTCAATCCGAATTGAGCTTAGAAGAATGCAGAAAAATTGCTAATGATAAAACGATCAAATATCATGACCGAAACAAAACCTACTACGACAAAAGATTCCAACCAGCATCTTTTAAAATTGGTGATAAGGTGCTTGTCGAAAAGATGTGGCATCCGAATAACGGGAAGTTGACGCCGATTATGGAAGGACCGTTCACCATTATTCGCCAAATATCCTCTGTTAACTTTGAGATCGACAGGATTGTTCGAACGTTGGGTCGAAATACTGACATCGTTCATTGCAGCAAGCTCCGACATTACTTATCCACTTCGGATCAAGAGGGGGAAGTGTGATGGCTGTGTTATTGCTAAAATAACTCTGTCTATGAACAGCCATAATTATGACATGTGGTGTGTTCGTTTTACTTTTGTTAAAATGCTTTTAGAAAAGCTATTTTTATTTGTGAAAATGAAATTGAAAGAATTAGAAATTACAATATACGAGCTCAGACAGACACGCGCTAAACCCTACTACAACACCAAGTGTGTACACGCGGCTTTTTCAACCGCCTTTTCTCCTGGTCCCTTCATAAACAACGGGTCACTTTCTAACACTCCCTCTTGACCCGAACTCAACCAGACCAATGTCGTTCCAAAAGGATCTAACGTTTCGTGTCGGACAAGCTTTAGTGAATACATCAGCAGGATTTTCATTTGTCGAAACATAGTGAAGCTCAATCGATTTATCTCGTACGCGATCTCTCACGAAGTGCCATTTAACGTCTATGTGTTTCACTCGGGATCTCTGGTTTTCTGCCATACGCAATGAGGCTTGATTATCTCCATTCACCGGGATGGGAGCATCCAAACTCATTCCAACTTCGACCAACAGTTGTTTGAGGCCAATCGTTTCAGAAACCACTTCCGCCAACGCCACATACTCTGACTCCGCACTTGACAGACTAACCGTAGGCTGCTTTCGAGATTTCCATGCGATAGGCGAACCATAGAGTTTTATGATCCAGCCTGATCTCGATTTCCTCGACTCGACATCTGAACCAAAATCGGCATCTGCAAATGCTTCCAAAGGTTTGCTGCTTCTAGCTCCCAGTTCCAGCTTAACGTCTTTCGTGCACACCAAAAACTTTAAGATTTGACAAGCCATTTTGAACAGTCTCTCCGTTGGTTTTGTCAGATATTTTGACAAGATATTGACCGAAGCTTCAATGTCAGGTCTTGATATTTCCGCGATATACAGAAGTCCACCAATTAATGAACGAATTTTATGTTCATAACTTAGATCAATCGGTTCGTTCTCTAAACCTTCTGTCCCCGATGGCAACGGTGATTTTGTTGGTCGCGGTTCAAAAGGTTGTAAGCCTGAGCTAACTCCAAAATATAGTCTGTTTGATCAATGTGAAAAAAACTTCCCGTTCGGTTAACGTTCATTCCAAGAAATCGCTTGATAGGTCCCAGATCTTTCACTTCCACCGATAACGATAAATGTTTTTTTAATTCTTTGACACTATCCTCGCTTTTTGCTATCACCAAAATGTCATCAACATAAATCAAAACAAACAAACAATCTTTCACAAATAGGCACGGTTCTGACCGAGACATTTTCAAACCAAAACTACTTAATAACTCTTCGAGTTTTTTATTCCAACATCGTGGAGATTGCTTCAATCCGTATAGGCTTTTCTTGACTTTCCAGATTCTCCCTCTTTTTTTGAACGGTTCTGGCGGATCGATAAACACTTCTTCTTCCAATTCACCGTTTAAAAAAGCCGTTTTTATGTCTAGATGATGGACTACTAATTTTTGCATTGCTGCTAAGGTTAGTAGTGTTCGAATCGTAGATCTATCAACAACCGGAGCAAATGTTTGGTCATAATCGGTGCCATATCGTTGCTTGAACCCTTTTGCAACGAGTCTTGCTTTCATTTTAGTCACCATGCCATTTGAATCTTTTTTCAAATCAAACACCCATTTGGAGCCAATAATTCGTTGTCCTCGAAAAGGAACTTCTTCAAAAACGTCGTGACCTACTAAAGATTGATATTCTTCTTCTATTGCAGCTAACCATTCACTTGAACTTTCGGAATGCATAACATCTTCATAATTTGACGGAATTATCACTGTGTTTGAGTGATTGCACACAATATCATCATATTTGCAATAATTATGATCATTCAAATTGTTCATGTCAACAATTTCATCATTCTCTTTGAAGGAGTCGAAAATTTCATCTTCATTTAAGCTAGGGTCAATGAGATTCATTCGTTGATAATCGAATTTATCGTTTTCGTAGAACTTGACATTTCTACTGACATAAACTTCATCATTACACGGATCATAAAGCTCGTATCCTTTTTCGATACAGCCAACCAAGATAACAGGTTTCGCCTTTTTGATCCACTTATTTTTGACATTTGATTTCATCATCATGGCGAGACAACCAAAATTTCGATAATTGACCACAGAAACTTTTTTTCCAAAAAATACTTCGTGCGGAATTTGCCAATCAATAGCACTTGATGGTATTCGATTTATTATTCGATTAGCCTGTCGAAAGCAAAGGGCCACAATTTTTTTGCTAGGCTATTCTCGTTTAATAAACCACCGAGCCATTCCACATAAACTTTGATTCTTCCTTTCTGCTATGCCATTTTGTTCAGGTGTGTAAGGCATCGATTTAACGATTTCAATTCCATTACTTCGACAGAAATCAACAAGAGCTCTCGATGTATACTCTTTTGCATTATCAGACAAGAAACTTGAACTTTCTTTCCAGTTTGAATCTCAGCCCATCTCACAAAGTCTTTGAACTGATCAACAACTTCAGCTCGCGATTTGATGGTAGCCAATCGACAGAGTCTCGATTTTTCGTCAATGAAAGTAAAAATATCGTTCGCCATCTAAACCAACAGGAACGGACCACAAACATCGCTACTGACACGACCTAGAATTACATCAGTTGAAGGTTTGGAGTGCTTAAACGGTTTTCGTTGAGTTTGTTTTCATCGCAAATAAGACAACCTTTTCGCACCTCCCCAGATGAAACGCCAAGGATTTTCATCTTCTGTAGCTTATTCCAATCACAATGCCCCAAACGTCTGTGCCACAAATTCAAATCATTTTTCTTGACCAGATTCAAGAAACACTTCACATAACTTATACCATCATTTCAGATGTGATGAGTAATCATTCTCGATCGAAATTTTCCATGAATTTGTTCGATTATTAATACAATATTTGCACCAGACTTTCGCAAACGCGATCTCGACAAACAATTCACATGGAAACCAGGTACATAAAGACACGTATCTTGAAACGTGAATGTTCATTTACCACTTTCGCATAACCAATAATGCGTAGCTTGGGATTTGCCATTTGATGTTATCACTTCCACAGGGACTTCCAACGGCTCAATATCACACAAAAGATCCAAATTTCCACAAAGATTTTCATTTGCGCCATCATCAATATCCATCGATCTAAGTCGACTTTTTGAGGATTAACATGACATCTCGTCAACGCACAAATTCGTTCTTTTGTATTATTTTTTTTCTTCTTCGGACAAAACTTTGATACATGTCCGTCTTGTGACATGTCCAGCAAGTAATTGTCTTGCTATGATTGTGACTGACTCGATATTTGTTGACCAACGTTTTTAGAGTCTTTCAAGCCAACTGCTTCATTATAAGGTTCGGAAAAACTGTTTCTATAGACAAACGATCCAACGAAGCCAGAGCTATTTTTGGATAGCTCAATGATTCCCAATATTAATCAGGCGATCAAAACCACGCTTCTTCCGATAGAACAGATCGGACTGAGTTTATCGTTTGATACAGGCGTTTCAATTCGCCAAATTTTTCTTCCACAGAACCATTCGTCAGTCTCCATTCTAAGATATTCTTGAGAATCCCATAAAGTTTCGCATTGTGTTTCATCTCGAAACGATTCTTTAATGATTCCCAAGTATCAAAAACATTTTTGATTCAGGCATCAAGTCATCAATTTTGATATCTATGACTCCTTATAACAATACTTGAGCTCGTATGGATTCTGAATTTCATCATCACATCGGAAAAGTTTTCCTCCATCCAACTTGACATTTTCTAGCATCATAAACAATCCGCAACTAATTCACAGGTTCCAATCGTGCTGATAAGAATGTTAAAAATGCTTTTAGAGATTTTGTCGTTTCCCCCCACGCTGCCCAATTCTACAAAGCCTTTTCAACTCTTGATATGGGTCACTTTCTACAAC